>JAJOOR010006877.1:0-28275 GCA_036250505.1 Solanum acaule | reverse complement strand
TGCAGATGAGCGGTTTACTGGTTGTCTTCTTAATGTTTTGACACAAACAGCAAAGGAAGACCTTCACAAGCTAACTATCTGCCTTGAGAGGGCAAATCCAAAGCTTGGTTACGTGGTGAAATTCCTGGTGGATGATGAAGTTGAAGAAGAAGAAGGGGCTTTTAAGAAACATGCTACTGAACTTTTGGATTGTGCAACTACGGATGTCCGGAAAGCTTACTGTAACTGTTTGATTGACATCTGTGTCAATCTTAACCAGTTGGAGAGAGCTTGTGAGTTGTTAGATGTTGGGCTAACTCTCAACATCTATACGGATATTATGTCTCGAACTGCTACTCAATGGTCTTTACATTTGAAGAGCCTCTCACTTGGGGCAGCTTTAACAGCATTGCACATCTGGGTTAGTGACTTGAACAAAGCACTTGAAAGTGGGGAAGAGTTCCCATCATTGCTTGGAATCAACACAGGACATGGAAAACATAAATATTCCGAGAAAGGTCTGGCAGGTGTATTTGAGTCGCACCTTAAGGAATTAAACGCTCCATTCCATGAGGCACCTGATAAGGCTGGGTGGTTTTTGACTACAAAGGTTGCAGCTACATCATGGTTGGAGTCTAGACGTGCTCAAGAGGTGGTTGCTGCTTAGCAATGGTCAGGGTTCTTTGCTCTCTGGCCTTGATAATTCTTGTGCTACAGAGATTTTGTTTCTCTTACATCATAAAGGTACCTTTAGTAGATTATTCATTGTTTAGGATACCTCTTTGTTTCTAGATGGGGAGTTTTGAATTTTGAGTTCAGTAGCTATCCAAGTGTATCTCTTGCAATCAGCAATAGAAAAAGAATTTGAGGAAAAATGAATGAAACATCATATTAATATTTTAATTCTACCGTAAAATCTGACCATATCTTGCATAGAACACTAAAATAAACTGATGGAAAATGTTTTCTGTGGCGCCAAGTTACTGTTTACATTGTATTGGAGCAAACATAGCTAGCTCTTTTGTATTAAAAAAACAGAGGCATGATATTTCTTCTTAATATCGACCAAGTTTATTGACAAGGATGGTTGTTATGACGTAACAATTTTCTTTGCTTCCCAAAGGTAACCTTTATTGTATTTCAGTCTACTGAGAAAAGCCACAAAGGTAATACCGTATTTGGCGTCCTAGTTTTCATATAATAAGCATTGGTTTTACCCGTGCACATACTTCTTGAAATTAATACCAACAGTTGAATTGCTCAAGAAAATTAGCATCAGAGATAAATAGGAGCATACTCACCGTACATTGATTGTACACTGGAGGCATTGCTGATTAAATACTTGAAAATAAAATGGATAGTCTAACCAAATGAGTAAATTTGAGATCAACATCAAGTTGTTCAGTTTTGCTGATAGCTTTGCTTTATTGGGGGAAGAAAATGTGATCTGCATTTGATCCATCCATGTTTTGAGCAGCATTGACTACTCTGGTTACACCAAATCAAGACGAGCAGCACCAGATCTCTTGATTCAACCTCTTTGAGCTCTTCCTTACCAGCTGGAGTATGCCTACCTCATCTTCTTCCTTACGCCCCTCTGTTATCCAATATAGCCTCCTCTTCCTCTTTCAGCCTCCTACGAGGCTATCACTTACTCTTTCTCCATAACACGACCTACCATCTCCACTCAGAGCTAGTTGTCCTAACCAAGACAACAAGCATATGTCAGGAAATTCAGAGCTAGTTGTCCTAATTAAATGTGGACTGCTAATCTATATTGTGGGGATTGAACTTTGTGGAACATTGTGAAGGACTAAATGTCACTACATGTAATTGGATGTTCAACTTTATTTAGTAATGGTATTTCGCTTTCCCTGTTACTAGCCACGAAATTCAGGTATCCTTGATGTATGTTGTCACAATGTAATGGAAGTTGATGAAAAATTTGGCTCTGTTATTTTAACAAAGCAAGGAATCAGGTCATTCATATATACTCAGGCTTGAGCTCATGAACTAGGACCAGTTTTTCTCCATTTGTTACACTTCCCCATTTTCAGCATTATATGCTCAGCTGGCCAGATATTCTCTGCATCTTTTCCCGACTGTCTATTTATCACCTTCTGATGCACACAACTCTAAGAACTAATGCCTATGAACGCATCATCATGTTAATTAAGCCACGTTGAGCTTGTTTAGTTACAAGTTAGTGCGTTCAAGAGCTCGGCTGTGAATATTGAACTAGCAATTCCACCATATTTAGCTGAAATATTTTGCCAAAATAATCCAAGCAGCTGATATTTCGTCTTGCCTTCTTACAGAATATCATTCTTCTGCATGTAAAGGTCAAGTCAATACATATATTGATGTGATTTTCGTGAAATTGTTATAGAGTGAATGGAATTGTTCAGCTAAATGACGTCTTGAGAAATGTCATGTTCGTGTTCTTGAGGTGTTGGATCGTTCCGTACACTCAAAAGTCACTTCATTGAACTTGAACTCTACCATATATCATTCAAATGATAAATGGAAGAATCCAATTTCCTTCGATCTTATTGGCCTTACATCGGGCGTAAGAGCAAGGAAGTCTCAATGTCCACTCCCCCAGATGAGCCTTTTGTCTGATTCTATCAAAATAATAAGTACAGTACTAATTTTGAATGCAAGTGTTGAAAATGTTGACATTATTTTCCTCTTTCATCGTCTTAGCCAGAGTCAGAGCAAAGATTTGAACTTTCTGGTTTTAAATTTAATTTGTGTAGTCGGACTCTTAATTAGGTACCGACTTAAGGGGTGCAATGTATAGTGAATGATGCACGCCGCTTGACTTTCTGAAAGAATTAACAATATTCAACTCAGACGGTGCCTTAAGATAGTGTTAGATGATTAAATAATTGTAGAGTTTTGACTTCCATGTATTACTTTAATATTTCTTGTTCCTGAAACTAATAATGCAGGGTGCTGCAAACTGTAAAATGCCTTTTTTAGACTAAAAATGAAGGTTGCCTGCATGTTTCTTTGTCTGGTACATGTTATAGCAGCTGTATATATATATATATATATATATATATATAGAACAGCTATTCATTAGTCGTAATGTACATGCAAATAATAAGTCATGGGGAACTGCATTAACATAAGGAAAGAAAGAGTTCGGAGTTTCGAGGAAGAAGACAAATTGCTGGAGAAAACGCCCATTTTCTCCCAGCAAGTGCAGAAGCTGACTTCTGCGGAGATTTATGATCTCCGTGATGGTTGTAAGAGCCAGAGAGTCAAGATTGTATTGACGAAAGAACAGTTGGAGATCTTTTTGAACAATGTTAAAGATCTCCAATCTGGAAAAATCGTTCGATCCTTCAAGGGAAAGAGAAGAAGAAGAGTAGTAGGTAAGAAATGGAGGCCATGCTTAGATACAATTCCAGAGTTGTAGAGTTATTAGAGAAAGATCATAGGAATATTTTGTGTAGGCTTAAAGTCAGCACCATTTTCCTGATCTCTAACATTGTACATGAAAAATAGGAACATACTAAAATGTTTTTTTTTGGAGAGAGGTGACATCAAGAAACTCCACTAGATGTCCGTATGAGCTTGCTCACATTGCCTGTCTCAAGCCAGGTAAAAGAGGGTTGCAGTATGTTGACAGCTAACGTAAAACTAGCCAATTAACGATGAATCCTCACATTATGAAGAGGATTGCACTTTTCGTATGACATTGGCATGTGAGGATTCATATAGTCAACCTCGAAATTTTCAAGATTGAGACATTGTTATTGTTGTAAAGGAGATACCAAGAAGGGTGGCCATTTTTACCTGCCATCCATGAGTTGAATTATGAAGCTTCACTTTCTTCTATTGTTGTTTACTACTGTACTTCTATTACAGGCACAAAAATGAAATGTCTATTTCTTGATTGTAGCATTCTATATGAACAGGAAAAATAATACAAATTTCTGAAACTTGAATACATGTATTCCACTCTCTAATACAAGTGATGTGATTTTCGAACAGTTGCATCTTATCAAAGAAGGATATAGGCAAAACGAATCAACGAGAGATCATAATAATTTAATTAGTTCCTCACTTCACAAATTAGTCACAACTTTATTCTGTATCTACTCAACTCAATTGCATTTTGTATATACAAGTATTCTAAGAATATATCACTCTGATGAACAAAGGAATCTGATCAGATCTTTTTCTACAAACGTATGCATCTTGTTCAATATGTTTTGACCCGGACGGAGCTGCAGACCAAAATGAAGTAATATATTTGGATCATTGGATGAGTTATTTGATCTCTGCATAGGAAGTGTAAAAAAGAAGAGAGGAAATGCAGATTGCAGACCTTGTTATTGAGTTTCTGCCTCTTGCATTGTCATCTGTCTTCGTCGATGATAGTGAATCTCTCTCTCTTATAGCTGATTCTCTCTTCATTTTCCTAGATTCAACTTCTATGGCTTTGTTTAATGTCTCAATCTTCTTCATTAGCATCTGGAAAACATACAAAAAAAAAAAATTGAAAGGAATTGTGATATTTCTGTTATGTATTTGATGGTGAAAGGGCATGATAGTTTACCTTGATTTCTTCATCTTTAGCATTCAAAGCAGACTCTTTTGTCTCACAGAATTTCCTCAAACAAAGTACCTCTTTCTGAAGCATATCGTACAAAAGTCCTGATACCATATCGTTATCATTGCTCACGTTGCTTCCAGTGTTCTTATTATCTTCATGGTCACCAACCCTGTTCTTGATTTTCTGTGTATCTGTCATTTCCTTGCTATTTATGTGCCCGTTAGAATTTTCTTTGATTTCTGCATTTTCCTTTTCAGCAACCTTATTTCGAGAAGCCCACAGGCTCTTCTTCACCAAGCTATCTCCTGAGCCTTCCTTGTTGAATTGCTTCGAAGCATCATCCCTTCTATTCTCTGAACTTCTGTTGATGGTAGACGCCCTTGGTTGAGACGTTGATCTCTTTTTTAATCCAGCATTGCTCGACAAAATACTAAACAAATGATTAGTCTTTTGAGGTTTTGGCGATCCATTAGGAATGACAGAGACACTTGTTGCTTGCTTTAGCCCTTCTTCCAAAGTCCTGAGCCTCAATTTTAGCTTGTCCTACAGGCATATGCTTAACAGATGAGATACCAAAATATCAGAATGTATGTCAGACCTCTCTATAACAACCATGTTTTCTGTGGAACCGATCTTTCATGTTATGCTATAAATGTTCTTTGTAACAACATTTCACAATAGCAGCCGGAAAGTATCATTGACAAACGTTGTTGTTATAGAGAGGTTTGACTGTATATGTAAACACAAGATCTCACCTTGATTTGTGCTTCAGCCTTAGTAGTTCTCTCTGATATCACGAGCTTGTTTCTTAGTCGTTGCATCTCCGCCTACAATCCAAATACACAAAGTTACAGCTCACAGAAATTGACTAGTTAAGTATGATAACTCATTTGATCAGACTTATTAGCATATTGTTCTAGTGACCTGCAAAATTTTTCTCTCTTCTAGCCATTGTTTAACAGGCATGACTTTGTCATTCTCATCTTTCCACTCGTTTGCCACGACTGTTGCTACTCGATTTGCTGAAATCTTGAGTCTTGCTAGTTCCCTTTCCAATGTCCTCTTCTCCTCCTACATGTTCATGAAAAGCTCCAATCAGTTTATCAAAGAGTAATTAAATTCTGTGACTTTGATGGATTGTTTTCGCGGTTTATCTTACTTGTAGTTCAGAAATTTGTCTTTGACAGTTGCGAATCTTGTTAGCAGCTGCTCCTCCAGCAAGAATTGCCTCTTCAAGCTCATTAATAGTTTGGGTAAGCCTTTCAACTTCTAAAATCTTTTGACGGTTCGTCTTATCAAGTATTTTGTGTTCCTCCTGCATGCAGATGAGGAGCAATTCATGTTTATACTATCTATTAACTTGTTATCTATGTTGTTTGAACTCTCCAAAAATGTTGCTGCATCCATGATGGATCCTCCAAAAATGCACTATTGTTGGAGGATCCAGTACAACTCATCGACATTTTTGAAGAGTCCGAGCAACACAACTTGTTATAGTCTGGTTTTGAAACTCATACCTGACAGATTTCAATTTGTCTTCTCAACTCAAAGTTGTGATTCTGAACTTCTTCAACTATTAATGCTCTTTCTAAAGCACTTTTTAGTATCCTTTCTGCTTCTAACAATGCTGCTTCTTTTGACTTGTTTTGTCTTTCCAAAGCCCTTATATCTTCCTGTAATGCTGCAATCTGAAAAAGAATAAAAAAACACAAGTTAATGGCAACATTGGTGTACAGAAACAAAAATGAAATTTCAACATACAGTCAAACCTTTCTATAACAACTTCATGTGTTCGGATATTTTTTGATTGATAAGGCATATAACGAAATGATGTTATAGGGAACGTATGATATAACATAACATGAAAAATCAGTTCTAAGGAAAACTTGACCGTTATAGTGAAATGTTGTGTTATAGAGAGGTTTGACTGTACGTATATACATTACCTCATTCTTACACATCTTAATCTCTGCTTCAAGAGGAGCAATAATGGACTCGATAGGAGGCGAATCGTCGTCCTTCTGGTCTGCATACACTCTTCTAAGAGTTGATTCAGCAGCATATTGTGCAGCCAGAGCTTCTTTCTTCTCATTACTGAGATATTTGATATCAAGATTCTGCAATATTTGATCAGCACCAAAAACAATTTAGGACTTCTTTTAGTGTATGTAAATGCCTATGTTACTCAGACTCTTCAAAATTATTGTCGTACTCGTGTCAAATCCTTAAAAGATACACTACACTTGAAGGATCCAACACACACTCGTCTACATTTTTAAAGAGTCCGGGCAACATAGATAAAATACTGCTTTCTGAGCTAGACCAAGGAAAATAAATAAAATGACAAACCTTTTGTTCAAGAAGATTTTCACTTATTTTCATTTTTTCTTCCAGTCTTTGAACTTTACTTCCAAGCTGTAAAAAAAATATTGGAATTGGATTATCAAGTAATTTTTGGTAATTTCAAGGACATTAAATAACTATGCAGTTTCATATAGCTTTGTAATTTTATTGTTATATCAAATAAAGTTTAATAATCATACGTGAAATTAATCGTTAATACCTCTTCAAGTGCCTTATCTTTGAGAGTGTCTGTTGCTTTCAAAGCCTTTATTTCACTTTGAGCTGCTCCAAGTTCTCTATCTTTCTCTGAAAAATATATTCAAAATCAACAATAGAAAGTACTAATTAAAAACTAATTGTAAAATACAAATTTTTGTACATGTAATATAGGCATCACAAATGTTACAAAAAGAATAATTGTTAATTAAAAATCAATTACATGAAAATGAAAGATTACCTAAGTCACAGGAAACTAGAGTTCAATAAACCTCTTCTTGCAACTAAATTAAAAAGACTTCAACTTATATATACCTGTGTAAATTACATTATTCTTATATGTTATAACTGGTAATTTATTTTATTTTCAAAATCATAGTCCCACTTTTATGAAGAGTTATCTATACAAACATACATATCTTTTGATTGACCTGATAATATATAAATTTCTTTGTTAATTTCCCCAATGCAATATAAATTAACCTAAACTTCTAAAATAAAACATATATTCTTTGTCGCCTACATCTTTCGTTACGTTATCTGACCGCACCGATTCCCTAATATATGCATATTTTCATAATCGTATGCATTATAACATTATATATGAAAAATGTGTTTACAAATTAAATTATAAAATGATAAAAGTAGATGTTAATATAGATAATAAAAATGCAATAGTTTCATCTTGCTCCCTAGGCCTCGTCTCATAAAAGTGAAGATCAAGATTGATTAAAATGAAAAAAAAATTAAGCCTCAACATAAAACGAGTTAAAGTCAGTTATATGAATTTTCATTCGTTCATTCAAAAGAATAAGAAAAAAGAAAAAGAGAAGATCAAGACATGCACGTTCGACAAATGCAAGATTCAAGGTTGTAATAACACAAAATGTCATTCATTTAGTTGAGTGTGAATAAACAAGGTTATTCAGTATCTATACTTGTGGAGATATATAAAACAAGAAGTCGATGAAATAATCGAGGGGTGCGTAAGGAACAAAGGAGGAAATGAAATTACCTTTGAGTTGGTTGTGCAAACTATTAAGTTCAAAGATAACAGCATCAGTATGATGGCCAACAAAATAATGTTCTTCATCTCCAAATTCATTAAACCCTGCCATATTTCTTGTTATTTTTTCTGTCTTCTATAAGTGAAAAATATTATTGGCTTAAGTAAAGAAAGTAATTATATATATGGAGCAACTTTATATAAAATAATGTTAGAAGAATGAAAGTTATTTAAAAGAGTTTCATTACTTATAAGCAAAATTGGCCGCAAAAAGTGGATTATACAAAGAGAACTTCTCTTTCTATGAAGCAAACAAACTCTCTAGAAAATAACAAAAAATTATAGCCGGCTCAGCCGGATCTTTTTTAGAAAACTAATATACCGCGGAGCTAGAATACGAGTTACAAGTTGAAAGTTTAACCAAATTCAGTAATTTCAACATTGTGTTTCTGTTAAAAAACTTATCAAGCTTGTACAAACTATTAATTTAGAACTTAGTCGCTTAATATGGCTAAATTCACGAATCTATATACTTCAAATCCTAACTTCGACTCTAACATGTGCCGAATTTATTTTTAATTTTATATTTTTGAAACATTCCAATAATTTCTTCTCTTTTAACAAACAACTCCATTACTAAAAATAAAGCTAGTAGACCGATTCTTAAAGTTTGTATTTTTATATAATAGGGTATATTGTTATGAAATGTTCATGAAGATTGTTTTTTCTATTGAACCAAAAAAAATAATAATGGAGAGAGCGCTAGCTAGGTGGCATTTTATAATTAGAAAATATAGTCAAATCAAAGTAAAAAATAAGAAAGACAATTGATATTAGCTAGAGAACAAAAAGTTCAAGTTTTCCTACCCTTGTAAGTTGTATGGAGAATCTGCCTTGTGAAGTTTTCCTTAAGCAGTAGAGAAGTGGTAGGTGACCAAGTCTCATATCTATAGCTAGCCCCATAATTTTAAAATAAATAAATGATAATAATGAATTTCAGATTTTGAGCTCTGAAAATAAAAAATCTCGTGAGCACGACTTCCTCTTTGATGATCTTTATGCCGCACAAATCTGAATTAGTGTGAATTTCAAATATCAGATAATTAATAATAAGAGTTGGGTAGAGCGCTCGTTATTTAGTGTGGGGTGGGTGGGGAGGGGTGAGATGGAGGTGGGGATGAGTAGAAGAGAAAGAAGTATAACTTGGATTAGGTATGATGACTTCCTTGATAAAACCTCTTACTTAACACTAAGCAATTGCTTGAGCGTTAAACACTCCTTAAAACATTGGTTTTTGGTGAACTTAATAACAAGTACTCATTGGTAAAACACCAATAAAATGAGGCATTGATGACATGAAATTGGGGGGAAAATGGTTCAAACATGAGAAGTGGCTTAAAAGTATAATAAAAAATTATTCCAAGTTTGAGGAATTAATCAAAATTCTTTATTGAAAGATTAACCCCTATCTCATCTTTGCTTTTAATTTAAGTATATATAGATATGAATGATCTAATTGAAAAATAACAATAATAACATATTTAGTATAGTCTTACAAGTAAGGTTTGAAGATAATAGGATGTACGAATATCTTATCCCTATCTTTGTAAGATAGACAGACTTTCTCTAATAGACTCACAACTCCAAAACAATGAAATCAAAACAAAATTAAAAAGAAAATAATTTTGTGCTTAGTTGGATGACACTTGCCATATGATGGCATCTTTCTAATTATACATGATTTATTTTGGTAAGACGACAAAGGGAAGACTCCTTTTGCCTACTTCACTTAGAATAAAAATAATGAATTACAAGACAAATATAGATATGTGGTATCTAAATAGTCAAAATGTTTGTTGATTGAAATATTTAAAATTAAAATAGCAATAAGATTCAATATATTCAAAGGGGGATTAATTGATTAAGGAATTGATGTGATTAACTTTATAAGTTAGTACATCCATTTGGCTTAATGGAAGCAAGATTAATGTTTATGAAAGTGACATCAAATGTGGTCACAAATTAATCTGTGAAGGTTATTATTTTTAATTTATAAAATGTTTGAATAATTTTGTTGAGTAGGTGAATTGTGATAAGATAGTGATTGTTATCTTTACTTGCTAATAATCTAATTTAATTTGTTTCATTTTCCCTTCCATTTCTATCAAATACCATTGATATATTTTTGGTTATAATAAATTTAGTGTTTGTTTGGTTATCAGGATAAGAATATTGATCCCCATATAATACTATTAAGAACTATATTATCCTATATATGGTTACAAATATTAGCTAACATAGATAAAGTTTATACCGTCTTAGAATTGTTTATACATATATAATATATGGTAGTAATTTCATTATAATATAGAGTTCCTTATTCGTATACATAGAAGATTATCTTATTCATTTGTTCAAAATTGTCTTGGAAATTAATGATTGTGTTGTTTGTTTAAATTCTATTATTATGACCTCTATCACTAATGAAATTATTTCTTTGTTACTAATTAATCTTGTAGAATATATGCAACAATGCCACATTTTCCTCCAATATAAGTACATCGTTTTCTTACTAAATCCCCATTAAATAGAGTTTAGACTAACACAACAATAAGGGCAGCATATACTTATTAATTTGTAGTAGGTGTTGATGTGTGTATGTCTTTTAATGTCTCAAGTCGTAATAGATTGAAATACTCATTGACGTTTTTACAGAATCCAAACTGATAACTTGTTAACCGTTGATATATCACATATTTTTAGTTTGTATACTCCTCTTGAATTGTTGTTTATACTCTGTCTGAAGAAAATGACTTTACTTTTACAATTTACCATTGCAGGTTCATCCGAACCCTCTACTTTTGACAGAAAATATAAATTTAATTAATCCAACAAACAATGTATCCTAGCTTATAGTAATGAAATAGTTATCCAAAATATTTTTCATTTTTTTTTTTAATAAAAGAAAATGTTGGATCAACTTTGCCAATCATAGGACTAGCTCTGTTTCCAGCCCAACTATTCCCCTCTCCCAAAAGCCCAAATAAAATCAGCCCATAGCTACCCTTGAGGCTTTTCCCAAAAATATTACACCATTTTATCGTCTAACGCTTGTAATAATTTACAAAAACATGAAGTAGATTGACAGTTATGGACTTTCGACTTTCGTTTGTCCTACGAGCAAAACTTGAAGATCAAAAAATTACAATTATGTCCTTTAAATAAAACAACGTTAAAGGTTGATGACCATCGACTTTAAAGGGTATTATTGTAAATCACATAAATCCAAGACCCATATTTGACCTTGGAGATTTGTGTATATCAGACTTTACTCATGACCACAATTAATTAACTCCCAATTTCAGTTCAGGTTTGCCAAATGTTGTTCAATCTCTGACTTTTGGCCTCTCAATTTTTATCACAAAATAAATATTTTTTGTAAAAAAAAATTCTTCGTTTAATATACGGTGTTTGAAATTAATATTGATAATATGACATAATAATTTCAATGTATCGTAATATGAAACAAAAATAGCTTAAGCGAATCGCAAATAACTTATGTCGCTAAACAACAACAATCTTTAGCTAATCCTATGAATATAGTCTTACATTTAGAGATTATTAAATGTCTAATTCACATGTTATTTTATGACTAGGAATGTTTTCAGGCAGTAATTAAATTGAAGTATTTATTACAATAAATATAGTTGTAAATATCAGGCATTGGGTTCATTATTCGATGTGACTAAATTTTCTGGACTCCAACTGCTACTTTAATAGCAGTGTTAATTAATGAATTAATTTTCACAACGTTTCCCATAAACTAAGTATTGAAAATGATGTATTTGAATATAAGTATTCACATTGACAATATATAGTTCAGTATGCTAAAAATAATTGTTCAATTTGAAATACTAAGTGATAATTTATCATTTTGTGTCTACTTATTTCTCAATATTTAGATAATTTTTAATTAATAGAAATAATATTATAAAATTATCTTTTTATTTATTATTTCTCATGAAGAAGCATTTCAAATCAACCATGAATAAATAAAAATAAAAGAAAGGAGTATAAGTTAATTTATAGACTTAAGGCAAACCTATCTATTAATTAAATCAATAAATTTCAAAAAAAATAATAATAGGAAAGGGAATAGAGGCATATGCATACCATACTTCATTAGTTATGGTATCAGATAATTAATTTCTTATCTTATCAAAGTGCAAATTGGCGTAGTAATAAATAAAAGGGAAATAGTAAGAGTCATATACATTATGGATGAAATGGAAAAGACAGTGACACTTGAATTACCTCTGCATTTATAGTTATGTTGTTTAAGATTATTTAAAAATATTGATAGATTATATGGATTTGACTTTTCAAAAATATCAATAAATACGCATCGAATTAATAATGCACATATTTTTGGAGGTTCTATAACTCTTGAATTGGATTTAATTTCTTTTACTTTTAAATTTCATTTACAATTAAATATCATCATATAAATTGAGATAAAAATTAATTAATTAAACGTAAGTCATTAGTTCCTAGACATATATATAGGGAGCAGGCAGTGAAATGAAAGGTGGTCACTATATTCACAGCCTAGTTACTGGAAAATGTAGGTAACTATAATTATTAGTATTATTTATTTATTTTTACTTGTTCAATATTATTCATTTACACATTTTTTATACAAAAAAAAAAAAGAGGATAATTTTATTATATTTTAAATTCAATATTTGAAAAAAAAGGAGTAGTACTTAATATTAAAATGATAAATTGTCTCTTAATTTTCTGAAATAAAATTAAATATTTGATCCCTTTGAATGACAAGTACGTGTTAGAAGAAGCCCATAAATCCACTAGCTCTTATACCAATATATGTATCATTAATATACATCAACTTTTTTTCACTATAAATTCTCCTACCCCTCTATACATTTTGTACCATCAACCTAATTTTGGATTTTATAAGGAGTACTACTTTATCTCTCTATTTTTTTACTTCAAAAATTTCCATATTAAGTTTTCATTCAATCTATGTGTCATATGGTTTATATTTTTATTTTTTTGCAGTTTCATTACTTTGAAGAATACATTCAAGTGCTGAAATATTCAATGACAATGAAGAGCTTTTTCATATTCTCTGTGGTTTTGTTGCTTGTCTCATTCTCTGGTATATTCATAATTTGTACTTATATTTCCTTCTTCTTTCGACAACAACATTAACATGTTCAATATAATTTTACAAGTAGAGTCTAGGGTGAATATGATGTAGACTCTACATTTGTTGTGGTAAATAGGTTGATTCTGGTAGATCATCGACTCAATAGAAGTATAATCAAATATCATTTGAATATTTCCTTCCCCCATCATTATTATTATTGGACTTAATGTTATGCAGAGAGTGTTGCTTATACATGCAAATAGTTTTTAAGTTTTGAATAGTCTCAATTTCATAATTTTTAAATGAATGTTTGGTTTGGCTGCATGTGATCAGACCAACACGTATTATTTTCAGGGTAAATTAATTGAGTTCAAACTTATACTAGTTAATTATCATGTTTTGGTTATTCAATTTAATCTACTTGCATGCATATATATAGCCAACTATTTTCTAGTATGATCATCTCTGTTTTTTTTTTCGGTTTAATCCTTTCCAATTTTATAATATACCATAGGTACTATGTACAATACCTTTCATGTAATGTATGCATAGTGAGTCGTGAGAACTTAGTATATCAGACTGTCTCTTTTTAGTTTTTAAATAAGTGATGTTTATCTTTTGATTGTGCAGTTGTACACATTAATAATGCTTTGGAACTAGCTCATGAAAAAAATGGTGCTGGCCTAAACTACACTGTCAATCCTGCTAGGAAGTTACTACAACTACCTGGTAATTCTTTTTTCAATATACAAAAAGGTGTTCGACTGAACACCCTTCACGTGTACTTTCTTTGTCAAAAATTGAATGAATAGATTTTCTTTTGTTTATGTAGATATTGGTGAAGGTGATGGTATTGGCTATATTGGTGATGGTAATGACAATGATGGCAATGTTGGTGGCGATGATGGTACTGGTGGCTTCGTTGGTAATGTTGGTGATGGTAATGCTGGCGATGGTAATAGTACTGGTGGTGATGGATCAGAAAACAGAATAGGGGAAGGTACTTGTTCAAATAAATTCATTCAAGTGAACCAAGGGCCATCAGCATCACTTCCAAGTGGTATACCAACGTATACTGTTATCGTCTTAAACGCGTGTTTCTCAGGAAGTTGTAGTATTTCTAACATTCACTTGAGTTGTGGTTGGTTCAGTTCAGCAAGGCTTATTAATCCAAAGATTTTCAGAAGACTTAACTATAATGACTGCCTTGTCAATGATGGACAGCCTCTCACTGCTGGACAATCTCTTACTTTCTCATATGCTAATACTTTTCCATATAAACTTGCTGTTTCTTCTATTGTCTGCTAAGTCAGATAATTTGTAAAAATCTATCTTCTTTTTTGAAGTTTTAGTAGTCTTAACTTGTCTATGGTGTTGCTAATATCTTAATGGCACAATGCAAATAATATCTCTTTCTATTTTGTTATTACTGTTCTGTTTCAGCAAGAATGCCTTTTGTAGTGTGTCATCTATCCTATTCGTAATGACTGTAAAGTTGTCTCTGCCTGACCTATATCTTTATTATGTGTAAACAGACATCAATCTAAAACAATTGTGGTTGACTATATGAATCCTTACGGATCGTGTCTTTCATTTATGGACACCACTAACATAATTATAGAAGCTGTAATCTGTAAATAGGGAAACATATCAAACTGAAATTAAACTGACAAAACACTAAAATCAAGAAAGTACAGACAGAGCAAAATAAGTTGAAGGCAAATTATATTACTAATTGAATTCAAGCATAAACATACATGGAAAATTCCTCTTGACCAGCTTTCGCGCAACTTTACTAATTCCACGAGATAGCTGCCACCTCCCACCATACCAGGTAACTGTGTCCACTTTATGCAAAAACAAAACTGAAATCTAATAGTTATAATCATAACTAAAATCAGTAACACCAACCATAGCAGACACCACTTGAGAAACAATATAAAAACTGCCTCCCATTATAGTCAAAATCAAAATTGCAGAAATGGGGTTCTTCAAAAGTTCATAAATAGGCTGAAAAACAGCCCAAAGAACTCCAGTACTAACTGTCAATGCATAAAGACCATATCTTCTCATATTTTCCCAAAATTCCTCCATTAATGGACCTTCAGGACCCAAAGCTAATGCCTGATTTTTATCATCAAAACCCATTAAAAACAACACTACACCAACAGAAACAGCTCCCAATACCAAAAGATTTGATCTTTCCTTAGAAATTTCACTTCTTGATAATTTCTTGGATTTGGGCAAAATTTCCAGAGCTAATGGTTTCATTATGCTTCTTTTTTCTGAAGCTGCCTGGTAAATTTCTCTTTTCCCATATGGGAATCTTGGATTTTTAATGGGTGATTTGTGCTTGAGTTGAATGAGTAATGGAAGATTACAGTGTTGAAAATGGAGTTGAAGTTTCATTTTTTTTTTTTTTTTTTTTTTTTTGAGAGAGAGAGAGCAATGAAAGGTTGTGATTTTAGTTTGTTTCAATTTATACATTATCTTCTTCCCTTTATTATCTTATGAAAAATGGGCTTTTTCTCAACCAAACAGATTTGATTTCAAGGCCCAATTATACATCTTTGTAGGACTGTCAATCCAAACACATATTGTCAAAACTCAAAAGGGAGAAAAATGAGATCTTTGCACGAAAAGCCGGACAAATTTATTGTTTATTTTTACCATCCAATATATATAGATTATACATTATCGTACAAATACTATACATGTATTATACATTTGATGGCTACTTTTAGTTTAATTAGTTGGGTGAACAACTGTTTAGGTTAGTTCTTCAAAAATGATGCACACTTCTCTACAAGCCTGATCGAGGCTTTTTTGTTTAACCATTTGATATTCAATAAATTATGCTTCTCTCCCAAGTAAATTAAAGTCTAGCATTTATGTTCTTATTAACCATATTACTCAATTTAAACTAATTGTTTTCTTAGTTTCATACTCCCTCTGTCCCTAGTTACTTGTCCACTTTTAAATTGATACACATATTAATAAAACAATTAATGACATAGTGAGTTTACCATTTTAGCCTTATTAATTATGAAGTGGATGAAAAGTTCTACATTTTTCAAAGTAATTAGTTATTTGATTGAGGGTATAGTAGGTAAAAAAATTTGTCCTTTCTTGATTTGTCAAAATGGACAAGTAATTAGAAACAACTATAAAAGGAAAAGTGGACAAATAATTAGAGACATAAGAAGTATTATTTGACTCATATTGTATTGCCACAATTCTTTAACAAATTTTTTATTAGAAATATATTTTACTAAACTAACTTTATTAATGATACTTTTAGGGCTGCGTATCGTTCGGTTCGGTTTTGAAGTTTATCGGTTTGGCTTATTGATTATCGGTTGTAGAGATGCTAAACCGTTATAGAACCGTTAAGATATTGACTTATCGGTTATTGATCGTTATTGGTTCGGTTATCGATTTAACTATTGAGATTTGACACAAAGAAAATCATTGAAAATCACTTAGAAACAAGGTGACAAACCAAATGAACCATGCACATGAGTTCATAAGTTACATCTTGCTCAAAAACAAACACTTTAATAATGTAGAATAACCAGAGTTTGAGACAACAAAAAATAAAAGTAGGAAACCAAACTCTACGTCAAGAATTTTATATACAAAATGGTATAAATATAATTATTTAACTTACTATCGAGTTATCGGTTAACCCACTAAGAAAAAACCTCAAACCGTTAAGAACCGATAATTCGATAACAAAAAAATCAAAACCGTTATCAAAACCATTAAACCAATAACTCATTATTGATAAACCAATAACTTTTTTTCGGTTCAGATTATCAGTTTCGGTTCAATTTCGAACGGCCCTAGATACTTTCAAACTTTTAATTTGACTATTACTACTTTACAAAGTTATTTAATTCCAAGGATCTAAAGTAAAAAAATATAATAAAACTGTTTTGATTTTTAAATTGGACAAATAAATTAAATATTTATTTTTATCACAGGCCAAATGATATGAAACTAGGGGAGTAATAAATTTGTAAAATTGAATTTCAATAGTAGTAGTATTTAAGAGTTCATTTTTATTAGAATTCATAAAAAAATAAAAAATAAATATTTTTCTGAATTTTTTGTTTTTAGTATAGAGACCAAAACTCAAAACCTTCGAATTTTGTGTTTCTTCAGTCTTGTTACTGCCACCATATTTCACAAAATCTCAAAAGCTCAACCTTTTGGTTGTGTTGGCAACAATGGGCATTTGGCTTTTTCTCCCCTTCTCCTTCTTCTTTTATTCTTCTTTTACTCTTTACTCTATCTTTTTCCCTAACCGTCGCCCCTTGTACAACAAAAAAACCCAACGCAGTATTCTATGGCTTTTCTTTCAACCTCTGTTTCTTCCTAAAGCAACAATCTTTTACTATTTTTGAGGTGAGTTACTAGTTACGTACTTAGTTTGTTTTCTTGAATTCTGGGTTCCTTTTATGTTCCTTTTCGAACCCTAAGCTATTTGTTGTAAGTATGATCACTTCATGTGCTGGTTTAATGTTGTATGTTTTTGTTATCGCTTTGAAAATCAGCAAACCCCATTTCGTTTTTCACCATGTTTGGGTGAATTTGGTCTTTGGTTAGTAATCTTGAGCAAAAAGATCTCTTCTTTGCAGCTGTTGTATTTGAGAGTTTTCTATAATTAGGTCAGTTTATCTTTGGATTAAGCAAAATTCTCTCTCTGTTTCATTTGGGGTTGTGGTTTGATGCTGTTTTCATTGTTTATATGTTCATCAGGAGCTAATTGTTGGAAAAAATCTCTTCTTTATAGCTGTGTTGTATTTGGGAGTTTTCTGGAATAAGGGCAGTTTATCTTTGGATTAAGCAAAATTATGACTGTGTTCCATTTGGGGTTGTGGTTTGATACTGTTTTTTCATTGTTTATATGGTCATCAGGAGGTAATGTTGGAAAAAAAAAATCTCTTCTTTGTGTCTGAGAACTAAGGAGGATTAGTTTGCTCCATGTCTTTTGCTGTCCGTTTATATTAGTAGTCATATTATTGCCCCTATAGTTTCTTGTCCTTCGATTTCTGTTACGATCTGTTGTTCCTTGTACCTTGATTATCATGTTGTTTCTGTAGTCATGTTTTGTTACTATCTGTTTCTGTTGTTGTTACTGATGATGTTGTTTTTTATACTTCTGTTACTTCTTGTTCAGGACTGCTTTGGATTGTTTTTCCAAAATGATTGTTACCTAAAAATGATTTTTTGTGTTTGTGGATGAGGGTGTTTAAGAGCTGGGCTGTTTTTTGATTAATCCGAACTGTTTCTCTTTGTCATCAGGATGGATACAAATAGTCATGTATTTATTTTGTGGGAAGAGCGCGTTGTTTCTCAGGGGAAGGACCATCGTGTTGTGCACTACTACTTGAAGGATTCATCAGGGGAGATGATCCTTGTTGTGGTGGGTACTGAAAGAAGTGCAAGGCACATGGTATTTGTTATCTCAGAGGATTATTTGGATGCTTTTGGGCATACAAGTAGCATAAATTCTGAAACAAAGTGGCGTGCAAAACGAGATATAGTGGAACGGCTGATGTTTTTGATTTCAAAGCATCACAAATCACCACCTATTTCAAGTATGTATAATCATGTAGCAGTCTAAGGTTTCAGTTACATGAGATTTGAAGTATTTGTTTGCGTACATTTCTAGTATTTATTATTTCTGAAGAAGTTGATTGTAGATTCTTGGCTGCTGGTTACACACAATCAATTTAGAGACGGCAGATGTCTTATATGTCTAAAAGTAACAATGTTCAAGTTCTGTGAATATCCAAACTTTATCAATGTGATGGGTCAATATCAGTTTCACTTTTTGTGTACTATTCATTGGTTTACAATGCTTTGCTAATCAATATGTAGATGAAAAAAAAATCCCATTTTGATGAGTTTGTAGATGAAAGATCTTTTGCTTTCACAGGGAAGAAACTAAATTTTGTTGCGATTATTGTTTCCCTAAAGAAGCCTCCCTCCCGTGGGTTTTGGGGAGGGAGCAGTGGGAGATGGTGAAAAGTTATTTCCAGTTCCATTTTTATTTCGAGATTTTTGTTCCCGACTTCAGTTTTCCAGGCACAAGCTGAATTTTCAATTTAGTTGTGCATCTGGATTTAGCCTAGACTGACTCGAGACAAGATTCCTTACAACTTGCACCAATAGCGGCACTAAACGTTTAATTGTTGAAACTCGTAAGTTAACATAGAACAATATTATGAACAATCTCGTGACGTCGTAGCATTAACTACCAGTATATATTAAAGTTGCACCATAACAGTGCAAAAATACTTTACAAAATCCAAACCAAGCTTAGGCTACTGCTTCACAAGGATACTATGATGTCAACCAATGTCTCAACCTCCTCAACATAGCTAACTTTACACCAAAAATAAAACAAAAAATTATCCACCATGTTCAAGATAGTTGCCATAATTTCCCAGTCACACGACAATGAATGAGTAAGTGGCTGTTAATTTCCCTAGCAGCTCCTCACAAAAAGCATCTAGAACACAGTTGAAATCCCCTTCTTTGAAGTTTATCTTGTGTGAGGCAAGCATTTCTTCCTACAAGCCATGAAAAGCACACCACCTTAATTGATTGATCATTCCCTTAAGTTGATGGGACTAAATAGTTATTACAGATAATGTAAATAAAGAAAGAAACTAATAAAATATTACACAATCTCCTAACTGCCTAATTGAAGGGATTAGGAAATATTCTCATATCTAGACTATTTAATCATACTATATTTAAATATTCTTTATATACACTATCCAAATATACCATAATTAACACTCTCCCTCAAGGTGGAGCATATAAGTCATACGCTCCTAGTTTGCCACAAATATAGTCAATTCTGGATCCTCGGAGTGATTATAAAAATATCCGCTAGCTGATATTTTAAGTTGACAAAACTTGTGGTGATATCGAATGAAGTGACAATCTATCTCAATGTGCTTCGTTCTTTCATGGAACATTGCATTAGAAGCGATATGTAATGCAACTTGGTTATCACAAATCAATGTCATCGGATCAACTCCTCAATCTTCAATTCTTGGAAAAGTTGTCTCAACCACATAAGCTCACATGTAGCTAGTGCCATAACTCGATATTCTGCCTATGCGCTTGATCTAGCTAAGAAAACTTTTTACTTTTTCAAGATATTATATTGCCTCCAATTAGAACACAATAACCTGAAGTGGACCTCATTTCGGAAGGAGATCCTGCCCAATTTGCATAAGAATATCCAATAATGTTGGTGTGTTCCTTATCTTCATGTAACAAACCTTGTCTTGGAGAGTTTTTGATATATCGCAGGATGCAAATCAATACATTTTAGTGACTATCACAACGTGATTGTAAAAACTGGCTAACTACACTAACAATAAATGAGATGTCTGCTCGCGTGATCGTAATATAGTTGAGTTTGCCAACAAGTCTCCAATATTTGCTAGGATCTTTAGAGGCTCCCCTGTCCTGGAATAAGCTTAGTATTTGGATCCATTGTACTGGCCACATGTTTGCAATCCAACATACCACCGTCTTCCAAAATGTCTAAGGAATATTTCCTTTAAGTTTTAGCAATACCATGGCCAGATTGTGCCACTTCAATACCTAGAAAGTATTTCAACTTGCCCAAATCTTTAGTCTGATAGTGACTTGAGAGGTGTTGTATGAGGGGAGGATTGTCCAAGTCCACATAAAGAAACCAAATTCTCATCCCTTTTTCGATGTGTGAATTCTTATGAGCTAGATTTTGAGGTGTGAGTTAGGTTTAAGGCCTAATTTAACATGGTATCAGAGCAGCCATCTCACCCAATGTTGGGGCCCCCAAAAATCAAAATTGCCCACGCACGAGATGCTAAGTACAGGGGGTGAGGTGGCGTGAGCTAGCTTTTGGGGTGTGAGTTAGGCCTATACCTAATTTAACAAACACATTCCTTGTTGTAAAGCGAAAACAATTTTTCTTTTTGATTCTAAACCTTAATATCCTACTAGGTCCAATTGAAAATTATTATTTATAATATGCATCTCAAATATGGCACAAATGACCAAGATTTCCAAAAAAATCTTTTTTGCAGGAAGTGCCACAATGATAGTATATTTTCAATCTATTCTTGACCTTTATCGCCAGTTCAATTGGTTGAAGTTGTACATAAACTTAATTGCCCTTCAAACTCTAAACCGGGTTATTACCCAGTCAATTGTTTTTGCATTGACTTGGCTATTATCATGCTTTGTGATAATATTGTGGATTTTGAGACACCCAACCTTTTGTTGGAATCCTTCCACAAGAGAATCAATAGTACTTCCTCATCCACAATTTTTCCCAGAGGAATTTTGGGATTGGCTTATGACTCAACTAGTGGCGACTATAAGATCCTTGTTATTCACGATGTCAAATATAGTGGCGACTGAATTTTGTTGAATTTTATGTCCCCTAATATAGCTCGTGATCATTTATATAGACTTTGGTTTGATTTGCTTGGTAAATGTTGTCATAATATTGTTTCCATATTTCAACAATGAATTCTTTGTTCTTCTTAATGGTTATATGCATATGAAGAATTTATAGTGTATGTGCTCATTCAAATCTAGAAGTCTAAGTAACTAAGTTTGCAAAATACGGTGTCTCTTTTTATAATAACCCAAATTTTAATGAGGGATTAATTGGTAATTTTAACCCAACAATAATAATAATAATAACAATAATCTTATTGCATAAGAGCGGGGGTTTTACCCTGTGCGCACCCAAAAGGTAGCGGCTGCAGGTTTCCCTTGTCATAAAAAAAATAAAAAATAAAAAATAATTAAGATAGTTAAAAGGAGTGGGCCAAGCCCATTATCCTATTAGGGCAATTGATTCCTTAAATTTTGGGAGAAAAGAAATGAACTCATTGAGAAATGTTTTGTGGAGTTCAAGGACGGCAAAGAAGAATTTCATAGACTACTGTTTCAGGTGATAAGCTTCAGGTATTGGCATAAAATTTGACTTATAGTGGTTTATATGTTGTAGACATACAGTATATGTGTTGCATGAATTTGCAGAAAGTTATCATAACCCTTACCTTTATGATGATTAGCTAATGATTGAAGGACAAATGATTTGACAATGATTGGTGGTTAGTGAAATTGAATTTGTAATATTGGGTTTAAAATCTACTGTGGGAAAACCATGTATTTTTTCAGTGATGCAGTTTAAATTTCACCACTTCTAACTAGAAGACATTAGGATTAAGAAGTGATTGGATAATAATGAAAGAGAGAGATATCGTAAATGTAAAAGTATTGAGACTTGACCTTGGCTAGCGTAATATTTTTGCATAGATTGAGGTAATTGGAGGTTGTTTGGTTGGTGTTTATTCGTTGCAAGGTTGGGAAGCTCATGATTAGCAAGGTAAATGAGACTTTGAGGTTTGGTGCTTGCTTTCTAAAATTTGCTTTAAAAATGTGTTTTGTCTGCCTGATCCATATGTTGGGACACGTTTGTGCTTGGCAAAATCGGTGGTCTTTGACGAACCGCATATATGTTATTTTGAGAAGAATATAAAAAAATATTTAATAAGTGATTTGTGGTGTGGCGTGATCTCTTACGATGGCGTTGGGGAGTTGAATATTTTTCCTTCGCTGTCGTGATATAGTTACTTGGGGCATACATACGCTACTGTAGTATGTTAGGGACCTTGTACATGATGCTCTGGTTTACGTTTGGAACATTATATATACTGCCGTGAAATTGTTAGGGTGCTAAATTGATCTCCTTTATGTGGATTGAGTTGAAATATGTAATGTCCTTTTTGAACATTTGTTTGGACCTATTGAGCATTATATAATAAAATATATTTCTATCCATATCATTCATGTGTTTGTTGTGTGGTTATATTTTTTAACACTTGTTCAAAGGGTATTAAAGTAGCGGGTCGAGGATCTTATTTAGGTATATTTATGTATTGCTCACTCCTTACCTACATGTCTATGCATATATTTTTGTGGAGGGTGAGACTATTGGTTGACGAGTACGTTCGCATCGGTTCTGTTTCTTAGGTGAGCCTGCACATTAATCATCGAGGCAGTTGTTTCATCTCTATCTATTTTATAGCGAATTTTTTCTTTTTCTTGGGGTTTGCATACCTGACAGCTGAACTCATGTAATTATATTAGATGCTCCATGGTCTTATTGTGGGATTTGGGCTAGATAATTAGTCTTTGAGTAATCGTTGAGTTAATAGATGGATTATGGAGTTTCATTGGATAATTGTTATCCATTTATCGATTATTATTAATGTGCTAGACTTGCACGTAATATCTCAAAATGCTTATATAATTGGGTAAGTGAATGGATAATTGGTTCGCCCGCAAGGTGGTGTCAGTGGGTGTCAGTCATGTCTAAGGGGTATTTTGGGATGTGACATTTATCACACGGGTAAACCCTCTACCACTTCACAAATAATTTCTTGTGTAATTGTTGCAGTTGGTTTATATGTTGCAAAGTTGCTTATGTTTTTGAGTTGTTGATGTTGTATACAATTGGATCTCTGTAGAAAGAATGCAACGCCTAGTTGTTACGAATTATTTTTGTCTTAACTTTAATCTACTTTACGTTATAGTATATTTGACTTCCCTTTATCTTGTAGATACCCCGTCAAGTGAAAGGAGAAGAAGTGTTGTAATGGCTGGTCACTTAGCTGATGAGGTCTCAAATATGTTGATCTACTTTTTTTTATATTAGTTACAACTTTTTTAACTACAGTTACTGAAGGGGAAGTATCTATTCCAGGTACAGCTTCCTAATAAATTGAAAGCAAAAAAATCAAATATTTTGTGGTCAGGTACTGCTTGGACCTGCGCCAAGCAACGTACGCATTATCCTTCTTTTAGTAGAAATGGAACTACAATAACTGTAAGCACTCGGTTGCATTAAATCAGCTTCTTGATCTCATATTTCTTTTCCTTTCTCGTGTAATCTCTTAGTTTTCTGCAGGTTAATTCCTTTGCTATATTCACGGTCGAAGAAGAAAGTCAACACCTAGGTTACTTGGAAGACTTTTATGAGAATAAAAAGGGAGAGAAAAAAGCGAGGGTTCGGTGTTTTGAACATTTTCAGGACATCAAGTGTGCACTTCCAGAGCTTGACGGACACCCTAGAGAAGTACTTATCACGTCTCATGTTGAGGTGATCCAAGCGAATTGTATTGATGCTCTTGCTACAGTTTTGACTCCAGGAGATTATGACAAATATATCTCTCTTGTCCCAAAAAAATTGTCCTCTTGTGTCTATATGTGCTATAGGGAAATAAAATACCAGGTCATGCTATTCTCTCTGAATGAATTGGAGGGCTACTATAGTCAAGCGATATTTACCATGTCACGCAGTCAACAAGCCAAGCTTAAGTCAAAGGGTCATATGTTGCACGAAGTTAAACATATTACCCGAGAAGATCCTCCAACTCAAGGACTTAGGGGGAGTAGAAGTGTCGGCAAGAGTGGTATCAGAAAGCCAATTCCTGGTAACCCGATAAGAAAAGCCAAACCACCAACTCGCCCAATTAAACATAAAATTTCCAAGCATAGTACCAGTTGGAATTCAGCTTGTTGAGCCTCAATATAAGTTGCCTATTGAAGTTGGTGACAACTTAGAGGTTCTTTGCCAGGATAGTGGCTTGAGAGGTTGTTGGTTCAGGTGTAAGGTCTTAGAGGTATCACAAAAACGTATGAAAGTTCAATATGATGACATCCAGGATTGTGATGCTCCTGAAAAGCTCGAGGTACCTTAACCACTGTGACTATAACTTCAATTTATATACTATAATTTATGATTTACTTGCATATATTGACTTGTCCGTTCTCCCTTCACTCTCTTTCCTCATCACCTTTGCTTGATTTTATAGGAATGGGTTCCTTCCTATAGAGTTGCAGGCTCTGAAAAATTGGGCATGAGATGCACAGGACGCCTCACAGTTAGGCCTCGGCCTCCAGAGGATTCTTCTGACTACTCTTTTGAAATTAGAGCTGCATGTGATGCTTGGTGGTCTGACGGGTGGTGGGAAGGTGTTGTTGCTGAAATTGATGTCTGTGGAAGCGGTCATCATCAGGTTTATTTCCCTGGTAAGAAATAACAGCCAAAAATGGGACCCAAAAAACTAAAAAGTTAAAATAGAAATAGAAAACAAGGAAAAAAAGGAGAATTCTTGTTTATCGGTTGATGCCTAGCAACTTCGCGTAAGGATAACTCAACAGCCAATGGATGTAAAATTGAAGTCTCTAATTAGTTTCAATTCTTACTTGAAATCATATGTCTAAGCTCAGCATTGCCATAAATTGGCTTTCCAACTCTGCAGTGGAAAAAGTTTTAAACAGTAGGCTTAGCTTCAGGCTCATTTGTTGTTTGAATTTGTAATGATCGATGTTGGTCATGGCCTGATGCCCCAATGTTTTTTTTCTCTCTCAATCATAGGCGAGAACATGTTATTGGAGATTCAAAGAAAGAACCTGAGGACTTCAAGAGATTGGATAGATGACAAATGGGTTGAAGTTAAGGGAAAGAAAGATATAAAGTCGTTCGTAAGCTCGAGTTTAACTGATTTATCCAAATGCAGGATCAAAGAACACGGGAACTGTGAAAATAAGATGGTTCCGAAGCTTGTGGCAATGAAGACAACAAACTGTCAATTTCTAAACAATCAGCTGAGAAGCAAGACAATGATGCTCCTAAACTGAAAAGGCGATGATGTATTGATTTTCTTGCAGGTAACAAACTGATTTTAGACAATTCTACAAGTGATAATGCTGGCGTCTAAGAGTTGGTCAGTTTTTTTCCGATAATGGTGAAATGCTTTTGGCACTGTAGGTAAATATTGACTTGTAAGTATCTCTCAACGGTGCTCGACCATGAAGGATCCGACCTCTACCCGAGTCCGAGCCACGTAGCTGGTGGAGCGCAATTCTTCTTGTTCGACAATAGTAGCAAATGTTAAAATTTGCACTTCCTTACATGTTAAGTTATGAATCATAATTTAATCACTGTGAAATTGATACCTCACTAGGAAACTCTTTTCTTTTGATGTCATTAACATCATGAGAGAGATTCTTTTTCTAGTGAGCTGACATATTTTCTATATTTAATAATTTAAAGAAGTTTTATATGAGCTATTTTAAGAAGATCCATAACAATCTTACTTCATGCTTCACAATTTGGTTAGTTATCACGATTAAGAAGCTCATTATGTCTAGGTATCGGGATACTATAGTTGAAAGGACACTCCTATAGGAAAAAGTAGTATTTTTAATTGCAATGTTATGAATTTATTTAAATTGTTAAAAACTGCTTAGGAACTCTAGGTATGTGAGTTTTGCAACACATATCCAGTCCCAAACCTTGATAAAAGAGGAGCCAAAGAGGGTTGTACTAGGTGGAGAGCAGTTTAAAATAATCAGCCAAATGATTCCTTTGAATATTGCATTCAGGTCTGTATAGAGGTGAATTGATACAATAGGATTCATATAGCTGATTTAACTAGATCATTTCCTTGCTCTTCTTCCAGAAGAAACATAAGATGGACGTAAGTCCACAAAATATAGTTTTATCTTCTAATTCATTTGTATTGACTTGTTTCCAGTCAATGAGCTTTTAATGTTGGGGGAGACTGGAGAGGGAGACTCCAAGGCAGAGCTAGATTTTGAAGTTTATGGGTCTCGGATTCTAGTCTTTTTAGTTATTGGCTAAGTTGCACAAACTCTTCACTTTCGATGCCGCACCCATGTCGGATTCTCCTAAAACACACTACTTCTGGAGAATCTCACATCGGTCGACATTTTTGAGAGTTCGAGCAACATAGGTTATTGGGTTCTAAATAATAATTTGCACATAGTCAATGAATATTTGAAAAATAGAGGAAAGATGGCACCTCTGAAGGTTAGATACACCATTGGGACTACTGAGATACTAAGTAATGGTTGTATTTATTTTGTGTCTACCACAAGTGTAGTCAAACACGTGGAAGTGGGCATTTTGGCAACACACTTGCACCCTTTATTGTACTCAATTTGGTAAAGATTTACGCAATCTAAAGCTATTGTGGGTTGGCCGAATTTGTGATAGAAACTCTAGTTCCGCCCTTAGAGGGAGTTTCCGTCAGTACTTAGATACCATAAGGGCTCATACTATTTTAGTGGACGTTTTGGACATAAAAATGGGAATTTGAAAAATAAAAAGAAGTGGTATTTGAAAAAAAGTTGAAAAGTGGTAATTGGAGTTGTGTTTGGACATGAATACAACTTGGAAAAATGTTGAATTTTTGCAAGTGATTTGGAGTGAAAAAGTGAAAACATGTGTATTGTAACAATTCTATGCACAAACATGATTCTGGTATGCAATTATGAAAAAAGGTGAAAATTATTCATGGCCAAACATGCCCTTAAAGACTTGGACGGGAAGATGTTTGAAAGAATAGCTAAAGGGGGAAACTTCAATCTCTCAATTAGTTTTTTTTTTTTATGAATATCTATCTTCCTGCCGCTGTTTCTACCATAAGGCTATGTGCGGTATGATGGAAAATGTTTTCCAATGAAGTATTAGATTACCTGAATCTTTACCAAAAGAATTGAGTGCAATGAAGGGTGAGATTGTGTAATACCAAAATGCACACTTCCACGTGTTTGATTGCACATGTGGTAGACTCAAAATAAATACTACCATTTCTTAATATCTTAGTAGTCTCAATGGTTTATTTAACCTTCTAAGTCCATCTTTCCTCTATTGTCGGTTATAATAGTGTTTGCGGAGAGACCGAGGTAAAAATTTGCATTTAACGATTAAAATAAATAAATTGAGGTAAAAGTTTCCTTCTACATCTATGCCATCCTGTTTTTTTCTTCCACATAAAGGCCTAGAATGTATATCTTCCTTTTTCCAATTACAGTCAATTTTAACTATTTGACAGAAAAGGGAAGGGGGGGGGGGGGGGGGGG
>JAJOOR010006876.1:0-26360 GCA_036250505.1 Solanum acaule | reverse complement strand
TAACTATTGTCTTGCATTTTAATTTTAATTTTAAAATACTAACTTTAAAATACTTAATTTAAAAATTGAAATTTGACATTTGAAATTTCAAGTTAAATTCTTTTAAAATATTAAAAATACAAATTTGAACTTCTCAAATTTGAAATTTGAAACTTGAAACTTGAAATTTGAAATTTGAAAACTTAAGCATTTTTTATTAGCTAAATATGTTATTGAAAACTAAATAAACTAAAAATGCTATTCAATAATATATAATTTCAATACAAATAAATAAACATATAAAAAAAATAAAAATCCCACATCCCGTTCCATCCCGTCCCGCCAAACCCCGTCCCATCCCGTATATATAGTGGGATGGGATGGGACGAATTTTTATCCCCCCAATCCCGGTCCCCCCAAAATCCCGGCCAATTGGTCCCCTGGCCCGTCCCATCCCCCAGTCCCCAGTCCCTGTCCCCTTGCCAGCCTTAGTCAGAAGAATAAGTCTTGACAAAGGCACAATTTATGTTTAGAAGTCTTATTGCATGTTTTCAGTTTCCTTGTAATCAAGAAATGAATGAATGAAAACCAAAATTCCCTTTGTATTCGAACTACGTAGGGCCTGAATTCTTCTTTGGAGATACATAGGCATCCTTTCAAGGCCCGACCCCTATCCTTTTAAAAGTTTCTTATCCCCTCATTATACAAGGAAATATTGAGTTCACATCAATAGATATCGATGCAGCAAGAAGACCTTAGTTCAACGCAGATCAACCTTCCTAATTCACTAGTCGCAAAATAAAATGAACAAATTCCTGCTTATTCAAAAAGTTCAGTCCACGTTACTCATGGGTGTTAACATGTCCTTGAATAAAACAACTCTTATGTGTTTATATGCCTTATATGTGATATTTTGCATCATGTTTTCATGAATTAAAACTAACAGGTTTGCCATTGAGTTGGTTTTCTTCTACATGTACTTAGAATAGATCTGTGTTGATAAGGTGGCTGATCATCCTTATTTCACAAGATCTAAGGTTACCAAAGATTCCTTCCCCTATCAAAGTTCATAGAAAGGAAAAGCAGTAATGGGTGATAACAATGAAGAGATTGGCCTGACTGATGTTGTCTGGGCTCAGCCCGCTGTCGCTGATCAAAATGATTTAATTATGCAGTTGATGCAGCAGATCACCGAAATGAGTGTCGAAATGATGAAAAGGCAAGATTTGCCTAATCGGATTTTCGCTTTCAACCCTCTAGGAGATGTAAGACATCTACTCTACTTTCCTCTTCAAACGCGAATAGGCTCAGAACCCACCCTCCAGTCCTGCTAAAAAATCCCTCAACCTTCGACCTAATTGCCCAAAATCCCCATTATACCTCAGTCTCTTACCAAACACCACTACTTCTCAAGGTACCAACCTCCAAGCACCACTTCCTCCTCAATATCTCAACCCGCAAACTTGTCTTCCCCCTCAAAACCAAAATGTTAACAACCCACAAACCTTGCCCCATCACTAAAATAGGCATACCAACGCCCATACTTTCCCCCAAAATTACCAAGCCCCTCAAATACCCAAAATCCCTCCATTGTTCCACCCTTGCCTCAAAAGACTACTTTCCAAATCCTAGTCCCAAATGAACCCTACGCCAACTGTTCCGAACTCGATCATTATGAAGAACAAGAGAGAGAGTGGAGTGGAAAGGAAGAGGTAGCCAAGCTGTGTCACGACTAGGGGCTACCCCCTAGATGCGACACGGCGTACAAGACTCCGAAGAGGCTCATACAAGCCTCATAGCATTCATAACATTCGATATATAGAAATAGTGCAGAATTAAAACTCATTTAAAATCCATACAATCAAAACTTTATTTAAAACACTTGAAACACAACGGAAGTCTATTGTCTCACATGGCCATCTAAAAATAATATCCGAAACATAAGTAGGGTCACGACCTTTACAATCGAAAAGTCAAACAATAGTCTTTTACATGAAAGAAAATGAAACTTCAAGTACTTATCCTCGATCTATGAGGACATACCACTTAGTCTTGGAGAATCTCAAATCCAAGCTTCAACTAGAGAGAAAGCAACTCACTTGCCGGAACCTACACTTGTAGTAAAAGATGAAGAAGTATGGGTTAGCACAATTAAGTACTAAGTATGATAGCCATGCAAAAACCACGCTTAAAACATATATTTTATTTGAAAGTCATGATATATCCCATTTTGATAAAACTTCATTAACATAAGCATAACATGCATAATATACAACCATAACCAACATACAAGTCATTTCTTCACATTAGAACACAATCAACATATAACCAATTACCTTCACATTATGCCTTCACCTCAAGTAACCCTCATGCTATACTTTGTGCAATGTATGAATAGCGTCCCATACCACTATCCACACTAAGTACCACCTCAATGTCACCAAAAGTGAACTTACCATTCAATCTTTCCATCTTTACACAATATTCATACATAAGAGACATAAATATTTCATACATCATATCATCACATAAGGACCATTATCTAGGGCAACTCTAAGTTATACTTATTTATACAATATATGAGTAGCATCCCATACTACTACTACTCACACTAAGTACTCCTTTGAAGCCACCATAGACAAGACACATTCATACTCAATAAGTCATAACAAGGAAGTAATTCATAATACAATCCAAGTATAGCATGCATATTTACATTTATGCATATAAGAGTCAACATTCTTCATTATCTTCATTTAGGACACATTCATACATTAGCCATTAAGACTTAGAGAACACACTATGATCCTCTCAAAGCCTACTCGTGCAATGCATGGATGACATCCCATACTACCACCCACACTTCATAGAACTCCTCAAGAAACCATAATGCACATCTCACATTATGGGTATAAGCATTTAACCGACATAGCTTGACATGGAATCCGGTGTCATGAAGCCCCACACCGTAAAAAGGTGGTCTACTTACCTAAGGTAAGACCGGTAACATTAGCTTAGGTGGATCCACTAATTAGACCTATGTGGGCACATAGTTAAGGGATAAGAAAGATGTTCATTGTAATCCGACCTAATATAGGGAGAAACTCCATCTTACCATATCCTCTTGATGCTTAGCCTACATTCACATAGAGTAGTTTCATTTAGATTTCATTATTGTACTTGAGAGGGCCACCAAAAATAGGCCTACCAACCCAAGATACATTACACATGAAATGGCCACCAATATTAGGTCTATCGCATCAAGGTACATTACATGGATAGCTCATTGACTTTCCTAGAAAGGGGAACCACCATTAGGTCTACTGCTTCAAAGTTCATCATTTCACACAAGAAAGGGCCACCAACATTAGGTCTACCACTTCAAGGTTTAACATCACATTAGTTCCTAGACTCATCATAAAAGGCCACCAACATTAGGTCTGCCGATCCAAGGTTTAGCCTAGAATGCTTCATCATTCATTCATTCATTCATGAAAGGCTACCAACATTTGGTCTACCAATTCAGGACATTAAGTCAAGATACATTCATTATACAAGAAGAGGATGCCTAAGCCTACCAATCCAAGACATCACAATCACATTACTTCTATTTATACAAGAAAAGGATGCCTAAGCCTACCAATTCAAGACATCACAATCACATTACTTCCATTTATACAAGAAAAGGATGCCTAAGCCTACCAATTTAAGATATACAATACATAGAAGAAAACCTTTCACATTCCATCATCATCATTCATGAGTGTTAATTGAGAATATGATTTAAACAATAACACAATTACATTCTAATCATGATCATAGTTCTTTCATTGAGATCACATACATATCCTTCACATCATAATCATACATAGATTCTTCATGAACTTGCCTTTCAAGGCCATGAACCAACATCAATCCCTAAATCTAAGATACTACAATAGATAAGGTGATTAACATGATTCAATCATTTCTTCAATATAAACATAAAAAATTCAACATACTTCTACAATCAATCGATTTCCAATCTCAAATCACAACTTAGGATTTTGGGGGAAAACATGGGTTCAAGGAAGAAATCATCTTAATTCACCTTTAAATCCACAATCCATTCATAATTCAATGCAATAAAGCCTTTGAAAAACGTTTGGAATCGAATCCATGCTAAGATTGAAAACTAGGGTTTTTGGGGAAACATTGGAGACTTGAAATCACTTTTGAAATTGGCTCCTTGAAAGAAACTACGTCAAGGATGAAGACCACCATGCCTTCTATGGAAGAACTCCACGAAAATCCCTTGAAAAACTTGAAGTCTTGACCTTGAGAGCTTGAATCCTTCACCTCCAATGGAGGTTTCTAAAGAGAGAACTTTTGAGAAGAGAGGTTTCTAACTTTGGGGTGTTTTGAAATAATTAGTTGAAAATGTGTTTTAATACTTTAAAAACCCTTAAAATATGATTATAAACCAATAATAACCGTCCATTAACTCAACTAACCAGGGGAGGAATTTACTAAGTTGCCCCTCCACTTGGCCGTTTTGGACAACAACACAGTGGTGATCCATGAACCACCACCCACAGACCGTGGGTGGGTCCACGAACCTTGCTGGAAAGTCATGGTTTTGTTCTTTGGGTTGAAATTTGGGACCTTGACCCACGGAGGCCATCCACGGGGCGTGGATGGACCTATGGGGCGTTGGTCCCATTCGTGGTTCACCAAAAACTTGGGCAGTTTTCTCTTTTGGGGCAGCCTTGGGGTTAGGCTTTAGGGTCCTCCTCAAGGACCCCTAGGGTGGTCCTTGGGGATTCGTACCTTTATGTTTAACCCCTAAACCCCTCAACCTAAGCTCGGGACAACATTTTACAACCTCAAACCTCACAACAACTCAAACACACACACACGTTAGGCTCTAGTTTCACTTATTCGTTTTACGGGTCGTTACATTATCCCCCACTTGGGAACATTCATCCTCGAATGACACTTTAAACACATTAAGGGGTTAATGACTTAAGACTAGCATCCCATCATGCATGCAACATCATAAACAAATGCAGAAAACTAGGAAGAAACATCAACTCCACATCAATAAGCTCAATGCAACTACAAGAAAGTAGGAATTACATCTACAAACTCATTATGCATCATAACTTCAACATTTCTCATTTCATTGGAGGAATTACCTTCTCCAACTCAAATCATGCTCATCATAACATCATTAGGCACATTATAAATTTTCTCTTAAAAAGCACATTTAGGCATGCTCAACAATTACCTCATGAAGCATATAGACTACTTATACTAAATGCACATTAACATGAGGAACATAATTCATATAAGCTCATTTTCTCATTTAAACATAAACTCATCAAGAACATGCATATCATAATGAGATCATGGAAACACATAATCACACATGACTCCAAAACATGAAACAAGCTACAAGGAACTCTTGGTCTCAAGCTTGAATAAGAATAGAAGGAAAGAGATAAGGATATCAGAACTCTCAACAACCTTACTATTCAACATACTATCCCCCACTTAGGAGAAAACCCAAACTAAGGCTAACATGAAAACAACATAAGGAGCTCAACAAGACATTCACAACTATAAGGAACTATCACATACCGGTGCCTTCATCCGGATTAGCTCCTTTGTACTTGTTAGCTTGAAGCACATAGAAAAGATTCTTCCTTGGAGCATTAGGATCCGACCCATCAAGAGAAGCTTGTTTGGCCTCTTTTCCTTTGGTCGTAAGAGTAGGACAATCTTTCACTTGGTGATCATTCTTTCCACAACCATAGCACCAACTAGCACCGACTAAGCACTTCCCATGATGCTTCTTCCCACAATTGTGGCAAGTAGGTTTAGCAAATGGAGGTCCACTACCTCTCTCTTGGTTAACCTTATGAGTGCTTGAAGAATCTTGGTTTGGAGCTCTCTTCTTGAACCTATGTTGACCTTGCTCATCGGACCCAGACCTCTTCAACTCCCTATTCTTCCCCTAAAGTTTGGACTCCTCAATAGATTGAGCATACACCATAAGCCTAGAAATGTTCATGTCATCATGGAGCATCGTCGTACGACACTCTTCATCAACTAGGTTGGACACACCGGTCACAAATCGACTCATCTCATCCCTATGGTTGGACACCAAAGATGGAGCATACTTAGACAATAGGGTAAATTTCAAGGAATACTCCTCCACATTCATGCTACCTTGCCTAAGGTTTATAAACTCCTCCACCTTACATTCCCTCTTCTCACGGGGTAAGTACCTAACAAGGAAAGCTTTCTTACACTCCTCCCATTCTATATGAACCGCTCCTATAGGCCTATTGCTTTTCCATTGAGTGAACCAAACTTGGGCAACATCCTTCAATTGGTAGGAGGCAAGTTCCACTTTTTCCCTAGAAGTCACCTCCATAGCATTGACTATCTTATACACCTCATCCAAAAACTTTGGGGATCCTCTCCCACTTTAGAACCAAGGAAAACTGGAGGATTCATCCTTACAAAGTCTCTCAACCTAAAAGCCATATTACTCACCATAGGGTTTACATTAGCCTCAACACCCCTAGTAGCTTGAGCTGTCATGGCTTGAGCTTGAGTAGTTACGGCTTGAGACATCATCAAAAGAGCCGACCTAACTTCCTCATTGGTCATAGGCCGAGCTTCAACCAATACTTCATTGCCTTGAGGAACTTGGTCACCTTGAGGACCTTGAGGGTCTTGGGGAGGAACTCCCTCGTTCACAATCTCCTCTTCCACTCTCCTTGTGGTAGTCCTTCTTGTATTCATATCATATAAACACAAGAGAAGGATTAGGAAAAGGACACTTATAGAGCTAAACTCTAAGGCACGACTTCAAGAATATGAAAGAAGTGTAACTTCCTAACATCCTATAGCCTCTCACTCATAGATGTGTCGCTACTCACACCGATGAACAAGACTCTACTAGACGTGGCTTGTGAGACATCAACCTAAAAACCATTTCCAAAATCTTATGCTCTGATACCATGTTTGTCACGACCCGGGGATACCCCCTAGATGCGACACGACGTACAATACTCCGAAGAGCCTCATACAAGCCTCATAACATTCATAACATTCGATATATAGAAATAGTTTGGAATTAAAAACTCATTTAAAATCCATACAATCAAAACTTTATGTAAAACACATGAAACACAGCAGAAGTCTATTATCTCACATGGCCATCTAAAAACAATATCCGAAACATAAGTAGGGTCACGGTCCTTTACAATAAAAAAGTCAAACAATAGTCTTTTACATGAAAGAAATGAAACTTCAAGTACTTGTCCTCGATCTACGAGGTCATACCACTTAGTCTTGGAGAATATCAAATCCAAGCTTCAACTAGAGAGAAATCAACTCACTTGTTGGAACCTACACTTGTAGTAAAATATGAAGAAATATGGGTTAGCACAATTAAGTACTAAGTATGATAGCCATGCAAAAACCATGCTTAAAACAGACATTTTATTTGAAAGTCATGATATATGCCATTTTGATAAACTTCATGAACATAAGCATAAGAGGCATAATATACAACCATAGTCAACATACAAGTCATTTCTTCACTTTAGAAGATAATCAACATATAACCCATTACCTTCACATTAGACCTTCACCTCAAGTAACCCTCAAACTATACTTTGTGCAATGTATGAATAGCGTCTCATACCACTATCCACACTCAGTACCACTTCAAGGTCATGAAAAGTGAACTTACCATTCAACCTTTCCATCTTTACACAATATTCATACATAAGAGACATAAACATTTCATAGATCATATCATCACATAAGGACCATCATCTAGGGCGACTCTAAGTCATACTTGTGCAATGTATGAGTAGCATACCATTCTACTACTCACACTAAGTACTCCTTTGAAGCCACCATAGACAAGACACATTCCTATTCAATAAGTCTTAACAAGTTAGTAACTCATAATACAATCCAAGTATAACATGCATCTTTACATTTAAGCATATAAGAGTCAACATTCTTCATTAGCTTCATTTAGGACACATTCATACATTAGCCATTAAGACTTAGAGAACTCACTATGATCCTCTCAAAGCCTACTCGTGCAATGCATATGTGACATCCCATACTACCACCCACACTTTATAGAACTCTTCAAGAAACCATAATGCACATTTCACATGATGGGAATAAGCGTTTAACCGACATAGACCATGTGAGCTTGATAGGAATCTGGTGTCATGAAGCCCAACACCGTAAAGAGGTGGTCTACTTGCCTAAGTTAAGACCGGTAACATTAGCTTAGGTGGATCCACTAGCTAGACTTGTGTAGGCACATAGTTAAGGGATAGGAAAGATGTTCATTGAAATCCGGCCTAACATAGGGAGAAACTCCATCTTGCCATATCCTCTAGGTGCTTAGCCTACATTCCCATAGAATAGTTTCATTTACATTTCATTACTATACTTGAGAGGGCGACCAACATTAGGCCTACCAACCCAAGATACATTACACTTGAAAGGGACACCAACATTAGGTCTACCGGTTCAAGGTACATTACAAGGATATCTCATTGACTTTCCTAGAAAGGGGCACCACCATTAGGTCTACCGCTTCAAGGTTCATCATTTCACACAAGAAAGGGCCACCAACATTAGATGTACCACTTCAAGGTTTAACATCACATTAGTTCCTAGACTCATCATGAAGGGCCACAAATATTAGGTCTACCGATCCAAGGTTTAGCCTAGAATAGTTCATCATTCATTCATTCATGAAAGACTACCAACATTAAGTCTACCAATTCAAGACATTAAGACATTAAGTCAAGATACATTCATTATACAAGAAATGATGCCTAAGCCTACCAATCCAAGACACCAAAATCACATTACTTCCATTTATACAAGAAAAGGATGCCTAAGACTACCAATTCAAGACATCACAATCACATTACTTCCATTTATACAAGAAAAGGATGCCTAAGCCTACCAATTCAAGATATACAATACATAGAAGAAAAATCTTCACATTCCATCATCATCATCATCATCATCATCATCATTCATGAGTGTTAATTTAGAATATGCTTTCAATAATAGCACAATTACATTCTAATCATGATTATAGTTCTTTCATTGAGATCACATACATATCCTTCACATCATAATCATACATAGATTCTTCATGAACTTGCCTTTCAAGGCCATGAACCAACATCAATCCCTAAATCTAAGATACTACAATAGATAAGGAAATTGACATGGTTCAATCATTACTTCAATATAAACATAAACAATTCAACATACTTCAACAATCTATCAATTCCCAATCTCAAATCACAACTTAGGATTTTGGGGGAAAACATGAGTTCATGGAAGAAATCATATTAATTCACCTTTAAATACACAACCCATTCATAATTCAATGCAATAAAGCCTTTGAAAAACGTTTGGAATCGAACCCATGCAAAGATTGAAAACTAAGGTTTTTGGGGAAACATTGGAGACTTGAAATCACTTTTGAAATTGGCTCCTTGAAAGAAACTAAGTCAAGGATGAAGACCACCATACCTTCTATGGAAGAAATCCATCAAAATCCCTTGAAAAACCTTAAGTCTTGACCTTGAGAGCTTGAATCCTTCACCTCCAATGGAGGTTTCAAGAGAGAAATTTTGAGAAGAGAGGTTTCTAACTTTGGGGTGTTTTGAAATAATGATTTGAAAATTTGTTTTAATACTTTAAAAACCCTTAAAATATGATAATAAACCAATAATAACCGTCTATTAACTCAACTAACCAAGGGAGGAATTTACTAAGCGTTGCCCCTCTACTTGGCCATTTTGGACAGCAACACAGTGGTGATCCACGAACCACCACCCATGGACCGTGGGTGGGTCCACGAGCTGTTTTGGCAAGTCGTGGTTAGGTTTTGTGGGTTTCCATTTGGGAGCTTGACCAACGGAGGCCATCCACGGGGCGTGGATAGACCTACGGAGCGTAGGTCCCATCTGTGGTTCACCAAAAACTTGGGCAGGTTTCTCTTTTGGGGCAACCTTGGGGTTAGGCTTTAGGTTCCTCCTCAAGGACCCCTAGGGTGGTTCCTGGGGAGTCGTACTTTGATGTTTAACCCCTCAACCTAAGCTCGGGACAACATTATACAATCTCATACCTCACAACAACTCAAACACACACACGTTAGGCTCTAGTTTCACTTATTCGTTTTATGGGTCGTTACAAGGTGGCTATGAAAAAAGAGATCAAAAAAGCCGTAAAGGAGCTGCACTGCATTCCCGAAGTCGCTGGGTTGAGTTATGAGGATCTGTGTATCCATCAAAATCTGGACCTCCCGAAAGGGTTCAAAGTGCCAAAATTTGATATTTTCGGAGGAACAGGGAATCCTTTAGCGCACCTGAGGGTCTACTGTGACCAGCTCATGTGAGTTGGAAGGAATGGAACCTTATAAATGTGGCTATTTAGCTGATGTTTGAATGGAGAAGCCCTGGAATGGTTTACATCTCACGAAACTAGGCAATGGCCTAACTGGAATGCTCTAGCTAAGGACTTTATCGAATGATTCGCCCACAATGTAGAAATCATTCCTGATCAGTATTCCTTATTGAAGATGAAGCAAAAATCGACCGAAAGTTTCAGAGAATTGGTGTACAAATGGAGAAAGGAGGTAGCTAGGGTTCGGCCTCCTAGTCTGAGAAAGAAATTGTTGAAGTATTTGTGCAGGTTCAAGAGCCCGAGTATTATGATAGGATCATGTTGCTCGTTGGAGAAAAGTTTGCCGAGATAGTCAAGGTTGGTGAGAATATTGAAGACGGTGTAACACCCCGAAATGCTAACCAAGAGTCGCTTGTCGATACACCATTGCTTAATCACTACTGTATGTTTTACTCTCAGTTTGGGAACTTGAAATGTTGTGATATTTGCAAACTTGCTTAACATAAATTGTGATCGTAATTTAAGGTATTGTATTGGGGTATTTGCGTAATATTCTAATTAGAATTATGTATAACTTGAAAGGGAGGTGAGGGTTATACATATAGGTATATATGTATGCATTTTGGGCAGCCACCTTTTGGAGGCAGCTGTGCATGTGATAAACATCACTCTTGAGACTATATGTTTACACCTCCTCTATAGTGAAATTCGTGTTGCTTAGCTCTAAGAAACCTGGTGAACTCTCTCTAATAATATTACTCTCAAAATCACAAGAGAAAAACTTGGTCCTTTTGGCTGGAATTCGAGATACACCCTTTTCTTTGGTGAGTAGTCGAAATCTGTTTTTGAGCTATGTAGTGTTTAGTACTTTTGGAATATCTCGTTCTCTAGAACTCATTTTTCAGTGAATAAATATGTTTTGGAAATTTAATTCGTATACCTACAACTCTTATGTTTATGAAAAACTCTAATTTAGATGTTATGGATTCGAAATATGGGACACAACATAGGACAAGTTCTGTCCAGATTTTGGATTTAGAAATCCTGTATGAACCACTGTTAGTGCATTGATGATATCTTTTTGTACAAAATATATTTTACGGTGATTCGTGATTGTATGAAACCTTAAGAGATGTACCTACATCTGTCATGAAGGATATACAATCCAGTTTTGACGTTTTCCTTTTCAAATCTAAGTTGCGACATGAGGTACTAGGCTGGCCAGAATTACTGTTTTGGGAGCATAGTCATATTTGTACAGGCTAAGCCTACTTGTGATGATAATCCTATTTTACATTAACGTTATTGAGCTACTAGGGATTAAAGAAGTTATTTAATTTTATTTTAAGGTTGTATATACTCGTGAACAAGTTAAGGACCTTGATACGTTGGTTGGTCTACGGTTTGAACTCTTGAAGTTGTGTTAGTCTGTTTCTAAGCTAAGCACTGAGGTTTGTGTATAAACTTGTACTTGCACTCTTTTAACTGCTGGTATATCTGAAAGTTGATCTTGGTACCTTGGTTACCTCTTGTCACTTTGCATTGTCGTGTTGGTATCCTTTAAGACGTTAATGACTCTTGTGTAACTCGCCCACTTGTACGGATTGTTTGATCACTTGGCACTCTTGTTGGGACCTTGTCCTTCTTGTGGCTGTGACTTTGTCACTATTGGCATGCCTCTTGATTCGGATCATTTGCCATCTTGACTTTGGACTTTTAGTCCGTCTTAAGAATGGAAGTTGTCCATTTTAAGTATGAACTAGAAAGCCATTTTTAATATGGTTCTTGGTTCTCTTGATTATTGGGTTTTGACCCTTCTTGATACAAGGCGTCGACCCTTCTTGATACCTGCTTATGCTTGGTGTGACGACATGATGTATATATTGGGTGAGCCTTCTTGTTGAATCTCTTGGAAAACTATGCTATGAGCGTTCTTGACATTTGGATCTTTAAATATCAAACTTCATACTCTTTATATATTGTTTACTTGATTTATTTATTATATTCAATTATGCTGCCCATGACTTGAGAAAGGTAACTTGGTGAATCTGAGGGCTCCGAACCTATAGTTTTTGCACCACTAAGATATATGCTTAGCGATAGTTGTTTCTATCGCAGGGAATGTTCAAGAGGATGCATGAAGCTGGCCATTGGAGATGGAGATTTTGAGAGCCTTAAGGAAGATCACAATTGCATATAGGTATCTATATTTTGTATAAACCTTGGGACTTGTACATGATCTATGTGTTGTATATTTACATGAAATTTTGAGGACTAATTTGATCATGTTACCATGGGTTGTAATATAAGTATGTCTATATGTTTTGTTCTTTTGGGCTGTGCAAACCCAAGTCTTGTAATATATGAAATTTACTATTAGTTTTGAATAATTGTGTGAAGCATGAACCGGCTGATTTTGGTACTCGGAAGTTGGTAATATTCTTGTTATCTCATCCTTAAGTGTGAGGATAATATATGCATGAAAAGCTCGTTAGTTATTTGCTTAAATTATTCTGGGAGGGTTTTTCCGTCATAAGTTAAATTCCGCGCCATGTCAGTTTTAACATCAAATAAATGTTTAAATGGGAAAGATGTATAACCTTAACTAAATTATTCGTTATGAACCTAATCCCTCTACTAGATTAAAATCAATATGGCCATAGTTAACCTCTTTTAAATGTCTCAAGTATTAAATTAGATTTCTTGTTTAAGTGGTAGTATCCTTTCGAAAGGGTCGCTACAGACGGACTAAGAACCGGGAAACTTGCCCATGTTGCTGCTTTGTCTGTATCCTTAGGGTTGTTGAAGAAGAAGAGAGAAGACACGTCTTCTATTTCTTATGCATCTGAGGAGAATAAGCCCTAAAGAAAATCCTCGTCGTACCAAGGTCGTTCTCGAGCTTCAAAGAGTTCATACTCGGCTTGTTATGTACAGGCTGATTATCAAACCCCTTCCCCAAATTATCGAAATTCCCATCCCCTGAATTACCAAAATACCCCTCCTACTGTTTACCAAACTCCTCCTCTTGTTTACCAAACTCCTCGTCCAGTTTATCAAACTCCATCTCCTCACTATCGAAATACCGCCCCTAACTGTGAAAATGTGCAAGCAAATTGCCAAACTCCTCTGTCACGACCCGGGGTTACCCCCCTAGGAGCAACATGGCGTACTTGACCCCGAAGAGGTCTCATACAAGCCCTTAGCATAATCATAACACAAAGACATAAAATAATGCGGAAAATTTAAAACTTTTACAATGGAAGTCTTTCTCATAAAAGAAAATCATAAGAGTCTAGACCTTGTCTCAATCACCATCTAAAACATAGGAATACAATCTTAGGGACATAGCCCTTTACATCAATAGTCTTGAACAGAGAAAGTACAATAGAAGCTAGAAACAATAACAACTTGTCCTCGAACTTGAGGACTCACAAAGCCTAGGGAATAGTCAACCCAAGCTTCACTTGAAGGAAGTAGTACGTCTCAACGACCAAAACCTACAATTATAAGAAAATGTAGAAAATATGTGTTAGCACAATTAATTGTACCAAGTATGGAAGCCATGCACAAAAATCCTTAAAACATGCATAAAAGGGACATTTAGTTGAATGATGCATTTATTGAGTTTGAAAGCCATCATGCACATTTAGATTCAGCACATAGTCAAATCATATCATAAGAAACCCTAGGTCACCATCATCATGCATAACATACCTTGACCTCATCCATAGTCAACATTCATAGATAAAGAGACATTCATATTCATGACTTGTAATAACGAACATCATTCTTAACCTCAACTCACATGATACATACATAGGTCCATACATTTTCATGTCATAAGTAAACCACACCATAACCCCTTTATAAGGCTACTTGTGCAATGTACAAGTGAAGTCTCATACCCCCACTCATACTAAGCAAAGCTCATTAAGAAGTCATAGATATAGCTCACATTCATGTTCATGTTCATATTTATATTCGTAGTCATGGTTCATGTTCATGTAAAGCATACATTAATTCATAAAGCATCATGTCATTAAGCACATACTAGAATCACTTTCAAAGCTTACTTGTACAATGCATAAGTGAAGTCCCATACCCCAACTCACACTAACTAAAACCACTTAAGTAATCATAGCACATAACTCAAGTTCTTGTTCATAGTTCATATTATTGTTCTTGTTCTTGTCATGTCATGGATCTTGTTCTTGTCATGTAGGGAGATATAGCCTTAACCGACATAGACCATGCGAGCTACATGGAATCCAGTGTCATGAACCCACACCGAAAAGAAGTGTTCTACTTGCCTAATGTAGAACGAACATGTTTAGGTTATAGGTGGATCCACTAGCTAAGAACCACTGTGGGCACATAGTTATGGGATAGGGAGATTGCTACTAGAACCCAGACTAACCCAGGTAAAAGGTTTCCATCCCTTGATCTTATCCGCTCGGTGCTAAGCTTAATTCCCTTTAACAATCATGTTAAGTCTTTACTTTATATTCATGTTCATGGAAGAATGATTAGCACTCAAACCACCATGGTATCATGGTAGCTCATGGATTCATTAGGTGAGAATGTCCTTTCAACCTTAGAATCGTTAGTATGTGAGTAAACCTTTCACATCATGATCATGGTGTTAATGATAATAGCCTTTCAATCAATACAACTACATGATCATAATAATATACCTTTCATGCATAATCAAGGGTAAGGGATGTAGGGGAGAAAGATCTTGCATCAATACCACCAATACACAATAGTCATAAGATCATCATTACATAGGTGAATCATGAGTTCATATACAACCTTCATTAACATATACAAACCCTAGTTATTGCCTTTCAAGGCTAGGAATCAAGATCAACCCAAACTTCTAGAATTATCACATTAGATAGAGGGATATAATGATTCAACAACATAATACATGTAAACATAATCAATTGAAAAACATCCATGATCAATCAAGTCACGCCTTAGTTCACAATTTAGGAAGAAAGGGAAATCATGGGTCCAAAGGAGATTTTCATCATAATTCATCAATACTCCATTAATCCAACCATAAATCATCATAATCAATCATAATAAACCGTAATTAAACAATTACAATCATTTTGGAAGAAGACCCATGACTAGATTGAAACCCTATGTTTTTGAAGTCTTAAAAACATACTCTGAAGGGGCTCCTTGGGTGATGGCTACCCAAGGATGAAAAGTATCCATACCTTATGTTTATTTCCACAAGAAATTGGAGAATAAAGATTAGTTCTTGAACCCCTAGCTTGACCTTGACCTTGATCTTCAATGGAGTCTTAGAGAGAGATTTTTTTAGGAGAGGAGAGGTAGTTAGTAGCTTAAGTCTTGTGAGTTGTGAGGAGTTAAATGGAATTAAATGATTTAGAAGTATTTATATAGGTCTAAAATAACTAATAATAACCGTCCCCACCCTTAGTTAATTGATTAAGAATTAATTGAAATGTTTGACCCTTGGCCGAACTAGAAGCAGTTTTTGCACACCCCATCCACGAAACCCCCCACCTACGGTCCGTAGGTGGGGTGATGCCACGTACTGTGAACTATGGTTTGGTTCAGAGAGGGGGAAAATCAGGTGAGTTTGGGGAAGAATAAGTCTTGACTCACGATCCCCACTTACGGGGCGTGAGTCCACCCACGGGGAGTGGGTACCCCTTTCGTAGGTGTCGCCTTCAGGCAACTTTTTGGCTGAAATTCAAGGACCTCCTCAAGGACCCTTAGTTGGTCCTTGGGGGGGTCATGCCTTGACGTTTAGGCACTAGGACCTTAGTAAGAAGTTAGGGAAGTCATATTACGACTCTTATCTTCATGTTAACCCTTTTTAGAACACTAGACTACATGTTAGGCTCAAGTTTAGGTCATTAGATTTCCGGGGTGTTACAATACCCCCCCCCCCCCCGGGAACATTCGTCCCCGAATGATGATCTAGACACCAAATTAAGTTAAAAACTCTAGACTAACAGCCCATTATGCATGAAACATAAAAAATGTTTAAAATAACTCTTAAATGCACTATTCACTTTATGCACTTATTCATAGGGAGGAAACTTCAACTCCATCACAAGACAGAGTCAATGCAATACAAGGAAGTAGGAACTATATCTACCAAACCAATATGCATGAAACTCATCAATTTACATGAATATGGCAGGAACTACCTTCTCCACCTCAAATAAGCTCACACAATATGGAGCAAACATGTCATTTCATCAAAACATAATTAAGCATGTTCATCATTTCACCTCATGAAGTAAAAAATGCAATCATCATACAAAAATGCAAGTCAACATGAGGAAAATATAAATCATGAAGACTCAATTTATGCTAAACATGAATTCTCACAAGAACATGCACAACATAAGGAAATCATGGAAAACTTATACCATATACATGACTCCAAAATCACTTAAAACTTAAGAGGAACTACTTACCTCAAGCTTGAATAGGAGTAGAAGGAAAAAGATGGGGATAACGGGACTTCATATCGGCCTCGGCCTCCCATGTAGCACCCTCAACTAAGTGATTCCTCCATAAAATCTTAACGGAGGCCATTTCCTTATTTCTCAACCTCTTTAGTTGCCGGTCCAAAATCTCTACCGAAACCTCTTCATAAGATAGACTCTCATCAACTCCTAAACCCTCTAAAGAAACGATGGATACCGGATCCCCAATGCACTTCTTAAGCATGGAGACATGAAACACTGGGTGAACCGGAGCCAATTCAGTTGGCAAGTCTAATTCATAGGCAACCTTGCCAACACGTTTCAAGATTTGGTATGGGCCCGCATACCGAGGACTAAGCTTCCCCTTCTTATCGAACAACATCACACCCTTCATAGGTGAGATTTTCAAGTAGACCTAATTACCAACTTGAATTTCAAGATACCTTTTCCTTATATCGGCATAGGACTTTTGCCGACTTTGGGTCTTCTTCAATCTTTCCCTAATGAGTCAAACTTTTTCAATAGCCTCATAAACTAGTTCGGGACCCACTAGAGCAATTTCACCTACTTCAAACCACCCAATCAGAGATCTACAACTCCTACCATGTAATGCTTCAAAAGGAGCCATGGCGATACTAAAATGGTAGCTATTGTTGAGGCAAATTCAATTAATGGTAGATGATCATCCAATTACCCTTGAAGTCAATGACAGATGTCCTCAACATATCCTCTAAGGTTTGGATGGTGCGCTCCGCTTGACCATCCGTTTGAGGATGAAAAGCAGTACTAAGTTTAGCATTGGTACCCAATCCTTGTTGGAATGCTTTCCAAAAGTGTGAAGTAAATTGGGTACCACGGTCCGAGATAATAGACAACAGGACCCCATGCAACTTCACTACTTCCTTGATGTATAATTTGGCATAATCTTCCACCGAAGAGGAGGTCTCGACGGGAATAAAGTGGTCTGATTTGGTCATCCTATCCACAATGACCCAAATAGAGTCATTTTTCTTTCGAGTACGAGGCAAACCCACCACAAAGTCCATATTCACATCCTCCCACTTCCAAGTGGGAATATCTATGTTTTGGGACAAACCTCCCGGTTTTAGGTGTTCGGCCTTAACTTGTTGACAATTCAGACATTTGACCACAAAACCTGCTATATCCTTTTTCATGCCATTCCACCAATAGACTTCCCGTAGGTCACGGTACATCTTGGTGGCTCCCGGATGAATAGAATACCGCGAACCATGAGCCACTTCTAAAATTTGCTCTCTTAAGCCATCAACATCCGTTAACACATAATCTACCTTGGTACCTAAGCACCCCATCTCCCCCTGGGGAGAAAGCCTCAATGGACTTGTAGAGAACCGATTCTTTCAACTCCATTAAAATAGGATCAAGGTGTTGCTTAGACTTCACGTCAACCACAAAGGACAATTCAAAACTATGATGGACCATAAATCCACCCTTGGTGGAATCCACTAGTTGGACACCTAGCCGGGCCAACCTATGAACATCACGAACCAATTCCTTCTTCTCATCTTCTACATGAGCCACACTACCCTTGGACAATCTACTTAGGGAATCCACAACTACATTAGCTTTGCCGGGGTGGTAAAGGACACTCATGTCATAATCCTTTAAAAGCTCTAACCACCTTCTTTGTCAGAGATTCAAGTCTTTCTGGCTAAACACATATTGTAGACTCTTATGATCGGTGAATACATCAACATGCACCCCATAAAGATAGTGTCTCCATATTTTCAAGGCAAAAACCACCGCCACTAGTTCGAGATCATGGGTCGGGTAATTCTTTTCATGAGTCTTGAGTTACCTTGAAGCATAGGCAATCACCTTACCATTTTGCATGAGTACACACCCCAAACCTACTCTCGAAACATCAGAATAAACTACAAATCCATCGGTACCCTTCGACAAAGTCAACATCGGGGCGGAGATGAGTCTATCCTTCAACTCTTGGAAGCTTTTCGCACAAGCTTCCGACCACGCAAATTTGGACTTATTTTGGGTCAAAGCCGTTAATGGAGAAGCAATGAATGAGAAGCCCTCGACAAATCTCCTATAATACCCAGCCAAACCCAAAAAGCTTTGAATATTAGTGGGACTTAGGGGTCTAGGCCAACTCTTAACCGCATCCGTCTTCTTAGGATCAACATCTATACCCATGCTTGATACAATATGACCGAGGAAAGCAATCGACCTTAGCCAAAACTCACACTTTCTAAACATAGCATACAATTGTTGGTCTTGAAGGACTTGCAATACTATCCTCAAATGATTCATGTGTTCACCCTCACTCTTTGAGTAGGTAAAAATATCGTTAATGAAAACGATCACAAACGAATCAAGATATTTCCTAAGCACCCTATTCATAAGGTCCATGAAAGCCTCCGGGGAGTTGGTCAAACCAAAAGACATTACTAGGAATTCATAGTGACCATATCATGTTCGAATTGCCGTTTTAGGAATGTCAACCCCTCTTACCCTTAGTTGATGGTTGCCCGACCGAAGGTCAATCTTCAAAATGTAACTTTCTCCTTGGAGTTGGTCAAACAAATCATCAATTCTAGAGAGAGGGTACTTATTCTTTATAGTGACCTTGTTCAATTGGCGGTAGTCTATACACATCCTAAGGGAACCATCCTTCTTTTTCACAAACAATACCGGAGCACCCCATGGTGATATGCTTTGTTGAATAAAACCCTTGTCTAGCAAATCCTTGAGTTGTGTCTTCAATTCTTTCAATTCGGCCAGAGCCATCCGATAAGGAGAAATGGATATGGGTTGAGTATCCGGCAAAAGATCAATGCCAAAGTCTATTTACCGTTCGGGTGGAATGTCGGGCAAGTCAATAGGAAAGACTTCCAGAAACTCTCTCACCACGGGGACCGACTCCAAAGAAGGAGTCTTGGACTCAACATCCATGACTCTAACAATATGGTAGACACACCATTTGGAAATCATTTTCCTAGCTTTTAGACATGAAATGAATCGACCTCTAGGGATAGAATTTCCCCCCTTCCATTCTAAAGTAGGCTCATTAGGAAATTGAAACTTGACCACCCAGGTTCTACAATCAATAGACGTAAAACATACATGCAACCAATCCATGTGAAAGATGACATCAAAGTCCAACATATCTAATTTTATCAAATTAACCAAAGTGACTTTATGCGACAAAGTAATAGGACAACTCTTATATACTCTTTTAGCTACAACCGACTCACCCACCGGGGTAGACACCCAAAAGGTTCTTTTAACTCATCGGGGAGTATCTCAAATTTCATAGCCACAAAAGGTGTAACAAATGACAAAGTGGCATCAGGGTCTAACAATGCATAAACATCAATGGAAAAGACTTGTAACATACCGTTCACAACATCCGGGGAACCTTCTTGGTCACTCCGGGATTGGAGAGCATATAAGCGGTTCTTCTTGGGAGCATTGAAATTTGAACCACTAGAAAGGGCTTGCTTTCCCTCTCTTCCTTGAACCTTTAGCATGGGACAATATCTCACCATATGACCACTATTCCCACACTAAAAGCAACCATCCGTTCCCACAAGACACTTGCCCTCATGTTTCTTGCCACACATGGCACAAGTAGGCCTTGTCATGGTAGATCCACCACTATTGCTTCCTTAAGGCTTAGGGTTAGGCACCCTATCACTTTTAATCCTTGGAGAACTAGAAGAGCCTTGGTTGGAGAACCTTCTCTTGAACCTTGGTCACCCTTGACTCTCAAATTTACCCTTGGAAGAATTCCCATCATCGGTCCTTGCCTTCTTCACTTCCTTATTCACATGCTTGAGCTTTTCTTCCTCAATTTTTTTGGCATGAACCATAAGACGTGAAATATTCATACTTGGGATGAGCATTGCCGAATGACATTCATTAACTACCAAGTCGGATACCCCCATAACAAATTTGTTCATCTTTGCCCTAGAGTCCGCCACCAAAGTTGGAGCATACTTAGACAATTGGGTGAACTTAAGGCTATACTCCTTCACACTCATACCTCCTTGGCGAAGGTTGATGAATTCTTGCATCTTTCGGTCCCTTAACTCTAGGGGGGAAACCTATCAAGAAAGACCGACTTGAACAATCCCCAATCAACCGGTCCCGCCCTCACGGGTCTCTCTTTCTTCCATTGCTCATACCAAACTTGAGCCACATCCTTCAATTGGTAGGCGGCTAGTTCCACCTTCTCTTGGGAAGACACTCCCATGTCATCAACCACCTTAAACACTTAATCTATAAAACCTTGTGGGTCTTCATCCACTTTTAAGCCATAGAATGTAGGGGGATTCATTCTTGTGAAATCCCTTATCCTAGAAGCGGTTGTACTTGCATTGGGGTTCACATGAGCTCTAGCATCCCTAGTGACTTGAGTCGTTAAAACACGAGTCAATGTTTGGAGAGACGACCTTATTTACACATTTTTCATAGCCCCCTCATCATTAGGAGCTTAAGGAACTTGAGGCCCTTGAGGTCCTTGGGGATCTTGGGGAGGAACTCCCTCATTAGCAATCTCCTCTTCCACTCTCCTTGTGGCCGCCCTTCTTGTAGTCATATCCTATATGCACAAGAAAAGGGTTAGGAAAAAGGACTTTATAGAGTTAAGACTCTTAAGGCACGACTAAAGAGTAATGAAAGAAGTGAAAGTTCCTAAGCATCTTATACCCTCATTCATAAGAGTGGCTCGCTTCACACCCATGAACAAGACTCTACTAGACATGGCTCATGAGACATCATCCTAGAATCATTCTATAACCTTGTGCTCTGATTACCAAGTTTGTCGCGACCCGGGGTTACCCCCCTAGAAGAAACATGGCATACTTGACCCTGAAGGGGTCTCATACAAGCCCTTAGCATAATCATAACATAAAGACATAGAATAATGCAAAAAATATAAAACTTTTACAATGGAAGTCTTTCTCATAAAACAAAATCATAATAGTCTAGACTTTGTCTCAATCACCATCTAAAACAGAGGAATACAATCTTAGGGACATAGCCTTTTACATCAATAGTCTTGAACATAGAAAGAAAAATAGAAGCTAGAAACAACAACATCTTGTCCTCGAACTTGAGGACTCACCAAGCCTAGGGAATAGTCAACCCAAGCTTCACTTGAAGGAAGTAGTACGTCTCAACAACCGGAACCTACACTTATAATAAAATGTAGAGAATATGGGTTAGCACAATTAATTGTACTAAGTATGGAAACCATGCACAAAAATCCTTAAAACATGCATACAAGGGACATTTAGTTGAAATCATGCATTTATTGAGTTTGAAAGCCATCATGCACATTTAGAGTCATCACATAGTCAAATCATATCATAAGAAACCCTAGGTCACCATCATCATGCATAACATACCTTGACCTCATCCATAGTCAACATTCATAGATAAAGAGACATTCATATTCACGACTTGTAATATGGAACATCATTCTTAACCTCAACTCACATTATGCATACATAGATTCATACATCTTCATGTCATAAATAAACCACACCATAACCCCTTTATAAGTCTACTTGTGCAATGTACAAGTGCAGTCCCATACCCCCACTCATACTAAGCAAAGCTCATTAAGAAGTCAAAGATAAAGCTCACATTCATGTTCATGTTCATATTCATATTCATAGTCATGGTTCATGTTCATGTAAAGCATACATTAATTCATAAAGCATCATGTCATTAAGCACATACTAGAATCACTCAAAGCTTACTTACGCAATGGATAAGTGAAGTCCCATACCCCCACTCACACTAAGTAAAACCCCTTCAGTAATCATAGCATATAACTCAAGTTCTTGTTCATAGTTCATATTATTGTTCTTGTCATGTCATGGATCTTGTTCCTGTCATGTAGGGAGATATATCCTTAACCGACATAGACCATGTGAGTTCATGGAATCCAGTGTCATGAACCCACACCAAAAAGAGGTGTTCTACTTGCCTAAGGTAGAACGAACATGTTTAGCTTATAGGTGGATCCACTAGCTCAGAACCTATGTGGGCACATAGTTATGGGATAGGGAGATTGCTACTAGAAATCTGGACTAACTGAGGTAAAATGTTTCCATCCCTTGATCTTATTCTCTCGGTGCCAAGCTTAATTCCCTTTAATAATCATGTTAAGTCTTTTACTTTATATTCATGTTCATGGAAGAATGACTAGCACTCAAACTATCATGGTAGCTCATGAGTTCATTAGGTGAGAATGTCCTTTCAACCTTAGAATCGTTAGTATGTGAGTAAACCTTTCACATCATGATCATGGTGTTAATGAGAATAGACTTTCGATCAACACAACTACATTATCATAATTATGAACCTTTCATGCATAATCAAGGGTAAGGGGTGTAGGGGAGAAGAGTCTTGCATCAATACCACCAATACACAATAGTCATAGGATCATCATTACATAGGTAAATCATGAGTTCATATACAACCTTCAGTAACATATACAAACCCTAGTTATTGCCCTTCAAGGCTAGGATTCAAGATCAACCCAAACTTCTAGAATTATCACATTAGATAGAGGGATATAATGATTCAAAAACATAATACATGTAAACATAATCAATTGAAAAACTTCCATGATCAATCGAGTCGCACCTTAATTCACAATTTAGAAAGAAAGGTAAATCATGGGTCCAAACCAATTTTTCATCATAATTCATCAATACTCCATCAATCAATTTATAAATCATCATTATAAATCATAATAAACCGTAATTAAACAATTTAAATCATTTTGGAAGAAGACCCATGACTAGATTGAAACCCTAGGTTTTTGAAGTCTTAAATACATACTTTGAAGGGGCTCCTTGGGTGATAGCTACCCAAGGATGAAAAGCATCCACACCTTAAGTTGATTTCCACAAGAAATTGGAGAATAAAGGTTGGTTCTTGAACCCCTAGCTTAACCTTGACCTTGATTTTCAATAGAGTCTTAGAGAGAGAATTTTTTGGGAGAGGAGAGGTAGTTACTAGTTTAAGTCTTGTGAGTTGTGAGGAGTTAAATGGAGTTAAATGACTTAAAAGTATTTATATAGGTCTAAAATAACTAATAATAACCGTCCCCGCCCTTAATTAATTTATTAAGAATTAATTGAAATGTTTGACCCTTGGCCGAAATAAAAGCAGCTTTTACAGACCCCATCCACGAAACCCTCACCTACGGTCCGTAGGTGGGGTGACGCCATGTACTGGTGAACCATGGTTTGGTTTAGAGAGGGGGAAAATCAGGTGAGTTTGGGGAAGACTAAGTTTTGACTCATGACCCCCACCTACGGGGCGTGAGTCCACCCACGGATCGTGTGTGCCTCTTTCGTAGGTGACTGACTGCCTTCAGGCAGCTTTTTAGCTGAAATTCAAGGACCTCCTCAAGGACCCTTAGTTGGTCCTTGGGGGATCATGCCTTGACGTTTAGGCACTAGGACCTTAGTAAGAAGTTAGGGAAGTCATATTACGACTATTATCTTCATGTTAACCCTTTTTAGGACACTGGACTACGTGTTAGGCTCTAGCTTAGGTCATTAGATTTCTGGTGTATTACATCCTCCCCCAGTTTATAAAACCCCACATCCATATTACCAAAATAACCCTTCGAACTACCAAGCTCCACAACCAAATTACCAAACTAATTCATAACCAAGGTATCATTCCCCCCGTCAAAACGCTCCAAATTATCATCAAATACCTCCCCCTAAAAAAGGCAATTACGATCCGCCTTGTTTGAGATTTGAGAAGAAGCCCACTAGAAATTTCACCCCTCTTATCGAAGTCCAAACAAAGCTATTCGAGCAATTGACTACGATAGGTTTTTTTCATCCAGTTGGGCCCAAGCCTGTTGACACCAGCTCTAGATTTTACAAACATGATAAAAAATATGCATATCATTCCAGTAGAGTTGGGCATGACACTGAGGATTGTATCAATCTGAAACACAAGATCCATGACTTAATCAACTAGAAAGTGGTCACTCTTCAGACTGCTGCACCCAACGTCAATAGTAATCCTCTTCCAAACCATGGAGGCTTCAATGAGGAGTGGTTCACTTCAAAGGTAATTGTCTTGGTTGGGCCAAATGACGTTTAGAAAGCTGTGGCTTCGTTATGCATAAAGGAGAAGAAGGAATTTATAATTATGACACCTGAGAAGGTTGTTCCCTTGGTGCCAAAAGAAATCCCCCCTCGAAAGAAGTTTGTGATTGAAGCAGCTGCTAACCAGGGTATGAGTAGATCCGACATATGCTATACACCGAAAAAGTTGGTCCAAGGATGGCATAGGAAGGATCAATCAAAGATACCTATCAGTGAGGCTAAAGCAGAAGAGTTCTGGAGGAAAATGCAACCAAAAGATTATTCAATCGTGAAGCATTTAGAGAAAATGCCAGCTCAAATATCTGTGTGGGCCTTGTTGATGAGCTCACAACTACACAGGCAAGCCCTCATGAAAGCTTTGGATGACACTTACGTACCTGTGGGTACAAATAGTGATAATTTGGCGGCAATGGTCAGCCAGGTAATTCAAGGGCACCACATAAGTTTCTGTAATGAAGAGCTACCTTTTGAAGGAACAATGCACAATAAAGCTCTCCACATCACTGTTAAATGCCAAGAGAAGGTTATAAATCGTGTCTTGATTGATGATGGGTCCAGTCTTATATTTGTCTGCTTTCAACTCTCAAACAATTAAAATTTTACTTGGGCCTTTTACGACGGACAAAGAGACACGTTAGGAGCGGTGAATCTCGGGATTCTAGTGGGCCTTGCTGAGTTTAGTGTTGAGTTCCAGGTAATGGATGTCAATACTAGTTACAATTTGCTTCTGGGAAGATCGTGCATCCACATGACCGGGTTTGTGTCTTCTACCCTCCACCAACTGATGAAATTTGTTTGGAAAGATCAGGAATTGGTCATTCATGGTGAACGGACCCATTCCAATGGGCATACCACGATTGTTGATGAACTCTCTAGAGGTTGTGACTTATACACGGTGAAGCTGGTAAATGCCCCCGGTGATGATTTGGCTCCACAGCCACATACGCCTTCTATTTACAAAATCATAGCCACGATCATTGTAACGACCCAGAAAATGATAGAGTGAAACTAGAGCTTCATATGTGAGTTTAGAGTCGAGAACCTAATGAAATGATTATATTTGAATTTGACCCAAAAAGTTCTTAAAAATGTGCTTCGGAAGTTACCGAAAACTTGTTTAGCTACTTATAAAAAGATCCGTTTCATTTTTCGAAAATCCGACTTCATATTCTTGTTTAGGGGGTCAAATTGAGTGGGAAATGGGTCTAACCCAAATTTTAGAGCAACCGTATCAAAATTCGAAATTTCCAAGTGAAGCCTTTTTCGAGGGTCTACTTTGAAGGGTCATATCTCCTAG
>JAJOOR010006875.1:0-27868 GCA_036250505.1 Solanum acaule | reverse complement strand
AGACAAGAAAATTAATACTATCAAAATACTAACAAGAATAAGGATTCAAGACTACGAAATAGAAACTTTAGCTTTAGTAGACTCTGGATGTACAAAAAGTATAATAAATAGAAGTATCTTGCCTCTAGATATAATAAAAGAATTTCCAGAACCACAAAGCGCCATGCAAATGGATAGATCTTCGAATGTATGTAAACATTATGTTAGTAATGCTCAAATAAGTTTTTTAAATACATGTGCAGACTTTTGTAAACCCACATATAAATTATAAAAAATATGGGTTAGAGATTTAAATATTAGAGTAGACTTTGTTTTAGGTTTAGACTTCTTATTACATAACAACGGAAGTTGTCTCCTTACTAGAGACAGTGTAATATTCTCTAAAAATATGACTCAGACCTCTATAACAACAGAATCAGTTCCAATAAGATCTAGGTATCTTAAAAATACTGATGAACTTAAAATAAATACATCAAAATGTAATAAAGGAGAAGAATGTAATTGTGCTAAGATACATATTATTAAAGAAAATGAATTATTAGAGCTAAGTTTATCTGATATACAACTAGAAAAAAGTTATAACTTAATAGAAATAAATACAGAACTCTACAATTTCAAAAAAGGATTACAACATATAGGAGTCATAAAAAATCAAAAAGACCTAGAAGAGGTAATTTCCATCTTAGATAAACTAGAAATAATTGGAGAAAGACCTCTAAAGCACTGGGAAGCCAATCATATAACTTGTAGACTTGATATTATTAACCCAGAATATACTGTTAAAACGGCTTCAATAGAATCCACAAATGAAGACCTAAAAGAATTTGAAGATCAGATAAAAGAATTACTAAATTTAGGAGTAATAAGAAGATCAACCTCAAAACATAGGTCAACCACTTTTATGGTTAGAAATTATAATGAAATATTAAGGGGAAAAGCTAGAATGGTAATAAACTATAAAAGACTTAATGACAATACTAGAATGGATGGATATAAATTGCTAGACAAATCAGAATTAATAAATCGAATACAAGGAAGAATTTTTTTTAGTAAGTTTGATTGTAAATCTGGATACTGGCAAGTCAAAATGCATGAAGACAGCATAGAATGAACGGCTTTTACTTGCCCAGAGGGACATTTCGAATGGTTGGTAATGCCCTTCGGTTTAAAAACAGCTCCTCCAATCTTTCAAAGAAAGATGGATAATATATTTAGAGATTATAAAAATTTTATTTTAGTATATGTAGACGATATCTTAGTATTTAGTAATATTACTAACGATCATCTAGGACATTTACAAACGGTGTTTAAATTATTTGTAGACAATGGAATTATATTTAGCAAAAGTCTTAACACTTTCTTTTTACAAAATTTTTCTAAATTTCATTCTCTACCCGCGTATTCTTCTGAATTTATTTTTAAAGGTTTCATTAATTTTATTCCCTTATTTCCCATTATTCAAAAAAAAAAGTAATTTTGAGACTGCGTAATTGAGTAGTATTTCCATTGAAGCACTGTTTCTTCCTCTTTGATACAATCAATATATATATGCACACACTCTAATGGTATCAAGCCGTAAACGTGAATTAGTAGTTAAAAGCAGGAGGTATGATAGTAGAGGTAGGTGCTTGTAAATAGTTTCTCGAGTAGTGTTTTCACTGAAGCACTACTTCTTCCTCATTGATACCATCAAAGTGTATATATATATATATATATTAAAAATTCACTAAACACATATATTAATGTTTTTTTACAATATGTATATAACATATACAATACAATAATGATGTTACAAAGTGGACCAAATTATATGAACACATTTTTTTTAATTACAAGTAAGGAGAGTTAGGTCTTATCTTACTAATTTTAATGATCACTGTTTAAATAAAATGCTAAAGTAAATACTAGAGATAACTTATGGTTAATTATAAACCACCATAACTTATTTATTTTCATTGGTCTTTTTCACTCTTATATTTTTCAAATTTATTTTGTAAACATTTTTTCAATGTCGATATACACTCTAATCTTTCTAAACCCCATAGAATATATTATTTTGTAATAGTAAGGAATAAGGCAGGTTATACATAAATATTTCTTGACCCATAACACAATTATGATATATACGACACGACCATATTTTCTTAAAAATAATCATAACCATTTTTATATATTCAAATCCAATTATAGCTGAACAGACAAAACTTCAACTTGAGAACAAAGTAATCAAGATTTTTTATAAAAGAAAAGGAATGGAATATATTTATTTAAAATTAACATAAACAATAAGAAATGACAAAATTTTAAAAGTAGCTTTTCCCTTGTTTTGTTAAAGAGAAAGCAAGAGAAAATTATTTCATATAAAAGGCTACTTTTTTGAGATCCAATAGAAAGTTTAATAACTTATTTTCTCACCATTCTTTTTTCAGAAATCAGAACCTTTTTTTTTTCTTAGCTTTTTTATAGCTTTTTCATACTAGTCACAAGAGCAAATCTCCAAAAGCAACATTGGAATATATATTGAAAAGGAAATATTTAGAATTATATTTTAATCATTTTATTTAACCACATCCTTCAATTTCAAATAATTCTTACTTCTTTTCTGACCATTAAAAAGAGATTTTAGGGAATTATTTGGAATATTCTTGCCTCCGTCTAGGTGACAAATGGGGTGGGCCAGCGGCGGAGCCAGAAATTTTAATAAGGGGGTTCAAAATCAGAGAAGTAAACACACGAACTAGTGGAAGGTGGTTCGACATCTATTATACATACCTAAAAAATAATTTTAACCATGTATAAATAGTACTATTTTTCGCCAAGGGGGTTCGGATCATTATATGCTGCCTCCGCCCCTGGGCAACGCGGTTGCGGGGCAGCCGGGGGCTATTACTGCCTCCGTTTAGGGGTGACAAAATGGGGCGAGGTGTAGTGGTGAAGTCAAAAAATTTATTAAGGGTGTCCCACATTTAATATATAAGTATGAAAAATATTTTTAAACCTATATACTTTTTACAATTTTCTATATAGTATAATTTTTTGAAAACAGATCGATTAACCATTCTGAGCTATATATAGCTACGCCACTGACGGGGCGGTTGCGGGGATATTACTGCCTCCGTTTATTAGTTTTTGCATTGCATTCAAACTTAATTAGTATTAACATACATATTCTATTTGAATTATTTGATCTCATCGTATTCTTCATCTATTATTATTACTATTCTGTGTCAGAATTTTCTCGAAGAGAGTTCGATATATGAAAAAGTCAAAAGAAATACAACATCTAGCATATATACACAATTTTTTTTATGTTAATAAGAGTACTTAGACACTAGTTCAATTATTATTGACTAGGAATTGTACTACCATCGTGGGTCATGATGCAAAAATACGATCTTTTTAATACTTACTTAGAGGTCTCTAGAAGTATGAAACAAATCCTGATATGTGTGCTTTCTATGTCTAATGGACCTCACCCGAATTAGACGAGACCCCAATACCAGAAAAAGAGTACGAATTAATATACTCAGCTAAACTTGCTGTAGAAAAAATGTGATTGATCGAGTTGTCACATAACTCAATTGGGCTTGTTACATGAATTGATTGTAAACAAAGAAAGATAAAGTAAAAAGCTTGTTTTTATAACATTTCAAAATATATACTACTGTTGTATATAAAGATCCAAACTTGTAGTTTTATGATTAAAAGAGATTACTTTTTGTCTGGGAAATCAGAAGACAAAAAGAAGGCTGTATAGTGTACTATATTTATTCTTTGATTCCCCATATATATGTGACCATTTGGACAAAATGGAACAGAAGATCAAAATTTCAGAAAAAATATTGTACTTTCACCTGAATTAATGTCTAGACAACGACGAATATGACTGAAAAAGTACCAACAAGTGTTGCGATAGAGTAGTAAGTACTCCTTTATCCTTGACGAGAGATCTCAGATTCTAGTCCCTCGAATATAAAATCGACTTTATTAGAAATCGCTCTGTCCCTAAATGTGGGATTTCTCTACGCAAACTCAAATTTAGTTGATTCCAATTTGAATACCAGACACCAAGTGAAAAAAGAGGCTAAAAAAGCATAAATCTGCATGCAATATCTCCACTGCCAATTTTCCATGCTTTTTTTTTTGTTTTGTTATCCAATTATATATACAAGTATTTGGTTTTACTATCTCCACTAGCTTTACTATTAAGAAAATATTCTACCTTAACTAATTATTCCTCCCATTCTGATTTATATGATACTTTTTAACTTTTCAAGATTCAAACGAATTGATCTTTGATCATATGTCTTTTAAATATATTGAGTTATTAATTAATATTATGACTTGTAGTACTGTATCATACCTAATTATTCTTTTAATCCCAATTTATAAATCACTTCCCCATTTTTGAGTTTTAAATGAGCTTATCTTTGGCTGTAATAATGTTTTCATGTCTTTTTAAATATCTTAATTATTAATTATTATGATTTGTAGTACTTTCGACGAGAAACAATAATTGTACATGTATATTGGACACTTGTCAATGTTCCTGAGAACTCTCAGACTAACTAAATAAACTCACCAAAGTAATATTATCTCATTTGCTCATACATTAATGTTTTGTATAAAATATGTTGAAATTAAAAATAAAAAAAAGGAATTAAGTACTTAACATAGTACTCACACCAAACTGGAGGAATATATTCTGTCCACTTTGTTGTACTCCTAATTTGTCTATATGCTGTCTATTTTCTCCTATAAATAACTACTCTAGCTAGAACTATAGAAAATAACCAAAAAAAAATTGAACAAACTAAAAGTGAAAGCATAACTCATAACTATGGTGGAAGATAAGAAAATTAGTGGTGTTAGAGGATGCATAAAAACTAGCAGAGGGCCGTGGTTGGTTCACAGAACCGCCAAAGATGGCAGTGTTGTGACTAGGTTCCGTTATCCATCTGATAGGGAGCGACAGAAAAATAAGCAAAGGGAGAAAAATCGCCGAAGAGTAGCTCACAAAATCTTTGCTGGACTCCGAGCTCATGGAAACTACAAACTTCCAAAGCATGCTGACACCAATGATCTTCTCATGGCTCTATGTAAGGAAGCTGGATGGCACGTTGAAGAAGATGGCACCATTAACGGGAAGGTGAGGATGAACACTCTGCTATGGTTTCTTCACTTTGTTCATCAATGTTTTGTATAATTTGAAAATGAAAACGTTTGGTACTTCTCACTTTTTTGGTGTCAATGTGATGTATTAGGATTTTATTTTTACCTTTTCCAAAAGAGAAATCATGTTAGAACGATTGACATTTTTTTGTTTTTCAAACATGTATGTAAGCTTCTGAGTGCATTTTGACATGCTAATAAAAAAGTTTCCCTCGTCGATCTGAGTCTAATGGATGGCGGTTGGCTTTTGTCCAGTTGATAAGAGCTCTTTGCACCATTAGACAAATACTGAAAAGAGTTGAAAACTTGGCTATTCTGACTATAGTTTGCCAATTTTGCCAAATGATATTCAACCATATTGACCTTCCTTAGGGAGTGAATAGCTTTAACACTAGCATGTTTCGTCATTTGTTATATGAAACTTATTTTGTGTTGGAATATCTTGATGACTCTGTATTATTTAAAACTTCATAGGATCCAGTGAAAGACCTACCAAGATTGATTGATGTAGACTCCGCTCAAGTTTCTATGGAAGATCAAACTAAGGATGGAGAATACTGTAAATGTGAAGATCAAATCAAAGATGGAGAGAATTACTGTAAGTGTGAGGTTGACATGAACAATGTGGAAACTGAGAAAGGTAGGCCAGAAGGCTCGCTAACGTCATCTGCTGAAGTGTTTGAGGTCAATTTGACTTTATCACTCTCTTCTTAACTATTTTTGTCATAGCAAAAATAGTTATTTAGAACAAAGAAAATATAATATAATTTTAATTTGAATATATAGTTTATCTATCTAATGTATACAAGTAATATGTCAAATATGATATGCATATCTATATCAACTCACTTCAAACGAAATCTAATCTAATGAATGTAGGATTATTATAACCTATATTTGTCATCACTATGTTGCATTTAATATTTTCCCTAATTTTAAGATCAAACATTGTTTCATTGTCACAATCGTATTCATCTGTAACCCTGTTATTACTTGTTAGTGAACAAATGAAAACTCAAGCAATCCTGTGTTAGCAAATTTATGTATCATTTACAAAGATTATGTTTGAGACTACAAGTGAGCCCTATATATCTCTTTAACTTTGCAATTGTATTAGCTCATTATGAACTCGCAACTGCTGAGCGACTCCAACAAATTATGTTTAGATGGTTGCTTGAATTTGGTCATTTTTCTTATTTGCTCAATTCTTGCTATTAGTTTGAACTCGATCTTTTAAACATTGCTTGATTCAAACATGTAAGACGAGAAAAATCAAGTTTGGTAGGTTTGATTTTCTAAAGGATTTGAATCAAATTCACTTCCCCTTTGTTGCTTCCTTTCTCATTGTTCTTAGGTTGCCCAAGTTTTCAAGCAATATTAATATGCTTTGTATTTTCAAAAGCACAGGGGTGATAAAATTAGTTGAGTGACCATACTCCATATGGTCAGTGCGATTGGTTATCAAATTTTCCAACAAAATTACTACTATTAGGGTTCACTTTGTTGGGAACAAGTTATCAAGATTGTTTATCTTACCTTCAATGTGGAATAAGATGTCAACTACTCAATTTTCTTGTTTCAAATGAACTGGAAACTTAACTGCAGTCTAAGCTATGAAGTCTTGTTTCTGTAACATAACGATAAATGTGTAGAGGACATCGTGACAAAAAAGACTTGTAAGACGTCAACTACTCGTTCATTCAACTTCACCTGCTTTTGTTGAAACATCAACTGCTTCTCAATGTGTATAACAATTCATGTAAATCTTGTTGAACTACTTCATACATTTCAAGACTTCTATGCACTAAAATAACGTATATCATTACAATTATAGCATTATATTTTTTCATATGGAAAAAAAATCTCTATTCGTTTAATTCTCTTGACGAATCCATAATGTAGGCATAAAGAATCTGGTTCCAAACATCAGGCACACCAGGAAGGCACCAATGTACACAATCTGAATTTTTCCTTGGATTTAACAGTTGTTCTTTTGTTGGAGCAACCCAATTCCTCTTGTAAACGGATGGGTGTCCGTCTTTTCTATACTCGGAGAGTTGTGTTATGTTGAGATATTGTATGTCTAATCCCTTTCTCTTCAGCCCATTTACAGAGTCCTCTGCTATTTCCATCATCTTTCTATCACTTTCACTCCCCCAATACTCTCTTCTTGATATTGGTTCTGTTTCGCCATAGCAATTTTGATCATTTCCCCTGCCCCAATCTGTACCACTGCATGTAACAACAAAAAGGATTAATCGTTCGTTGTTTGTACAAGAACGGACAAACAATATAGTCATTATCGTACTTTTTGTGAGAAGATGAGAGGCTCATGAAGAACAATTTAGCCCTTTTTCTTTCAATTTGAAACTCCAACCAATCTGACCATGTTCTTAAGGCCATCTCATAACGTCGTAGCTTCATTTCAACCTTCTTGTATATTGCATCGGAGCTATTAAACGATCCCCATCTGTGTAAAGTTGCCATGGAAAAAATGAGACAACAATCATGTTACTTATAACTATGAGATCTTTACACTGTCAGTGTATATAACTTAATTCCAAATATGAAATGTTTGTGTAAAATGTGAATTCTAAAGGAGTACTTATTTTGGAATGAAAAACAGACTTACTGAAGTGTCATATGTGATTCAAGCCACCAAGTGAAGGAATCAAAGATGAGAATATCTGCATCAATCCAATGCCTAGCATGTTTTTCAATGGCCTCAACTCTGATAATTCGATCGCGGACACGATGCTTCACCGGATCATCACAATTGGATTCTACTAGCAATGGTGACCAGTAGAAATCAATTGTTGCATTGTATTCCTTTTATCATATTAGAAAATGAAAAACTTTAGCCACACAATAGAAGCAATACTTCTCTTGAAAGAAGAAAGTCTTAACTAGTTGATGTTAACTACTCTATTCGACCCAATTTATGTGCTCCCAACAGGATTTTCTCCATGGGGGCTCAAACTCGAGACTTCTGGTTAAGGGTGAAGCAGTCACACCATTGCACCACAACCCATGTTGGTTCTCATGATTTACCTCTTATAGTCACATCATAAATGTCACTGTCTTGGTTTATACTTTATACAACAAATTGCAAGAATTTTTCTTTGGGAATAATATTTTATCTTGTTTGAATTGATTAACCACCTAACAATCATGCAATTTTAGGCATCTGTAACAAACTCTAATAACATACACATACAATGGAATACAGAATTTGCCATTTGAATTAGTGATGTTGACAAATTTTGTGGATTTGGTTTGTCTTCTTTCAAAGTGCATTATTTTCATGTATAATACCATTTTAATAAACCAAATCAAACAAAATATAGTCAGGTCTGATGAAATGGCTAATTGTTTCTGAGTCCAAGGTATGGCCTAGCGGTAAATAAAGTGAGATCAAAATCATGAGAGATCATGATTCAAATTCGAGCAAACGAAAAAACTTTAGTGTAATTACCTTGACCTCAAAGGTGATTAAGTTGCCTTTCCATATAGGTGGGTTGAGAGATGGAATTCCAGAGGATTCAATTAAGCATACCATAGAAGCCCATTGATTCTTGTTCAATGAATCCCCAACAAACAACACTCTCTTCCCTTTTAGCTTCTCCAATAATCCCTTGGCATTAAACCTACACTCTTACAACACATATTTATAAATGAAATTCAACAAACAACAACAACATACTCAGTATAATCCCACGAGTTAAATCTGGGGAGGGTAGAATGTGCAGACACCTTACCCCTACTTTGGTAGGTAACATACTCAGTACAGTCTCATAAGTGGAGTCTAGGGAGGGTAGGGGTAGAGAGACTATTTCCGAAAATGAAATTCAACAAAAGAAGAAAAGAGGAAATCAAAGAGAGTTTTTCTTTTATTTTGTTACCTTGGAAGATCACATTGATAAGGTTGCCATCTCCAATAATGATATTTTGAGTCTTTTCTTCCAAATTTGTGACAAGCAAAATCATCAGGCATGAAAGAACATTGTTGTTCTTTGTATAGAGGATATGACACATTATCAAAAATCCATCTTCCAGAAAATAAATCACATTTTGGAGATGATTTTTTCCTTGTAGACTTATTTGCTAGAAAACTAACACCATCACTATTATCTCCTATAAGATAAAAAGACACAAAAAGAAAGAACAAGAGGAGGAATCCTAAAATAGAATGCAAATTATACTGAATTATACATGATTTATGAACTACTTTTTCTGCCATATTCTTCTCTCAAATAACCTCTTAGCTTTGATCTATCTTCTTATAAGTAAGTACTTATAATACTAAGGAGAAAAAGCAGCACAAGGGAATTGAAGTTGTTGAATTTGAAAGATATTTGAGTGGGTTGGGTAGCTATACTTGCTCCTTTTTGCCGAGAGAGGAGCTATATCAGATTCGACAGAATTCAATAACTTTGGCTAACAATAGAAAATTTATTTTATATACTTCTTTTGTTACAAAATAGGTGTCACTTTAGGAATTCAAGACAAAACCTAATATGTTTTTTCTAATAATTATACTGCATATTCTTAATAGTATTCAATTTTTAAAAGACATTTATTAAATAAGGTAATTAAGTAAACAACACATTGTATTTATTGATTTTTAAATAGACGTAATTTTTGTTAAAGCAACACTTATTTTGAGACGGAGGAAGTATATATTAAAACCTGATTACTAGCACTGAAAAATTTTATTCTAAAATTCAAAATCTATAAAACTAAAATTCTGATTTTGCGAAAAGAAAGCTATTACTCAAATAAACAAACAAACAAACAAGGGATAAATATTAATTTAAGCAAAACAGAAGCAGGTCAAAAACTAGTAGCACTATGAACAATGAGCAATATAATAGCTGTGATTTAGTTGATTTTATTTGACTTTTCTCTAATAAATCATGAAACTACTTCTCTAACTAATTTAATATATGTTTAAGTTCACCTAATCTATGAACTGATCAGTTAATTGATTATGAGTCTGTTTAAGTCTTTATTATGAGATTATTTGCCAAAGTCCTAATTAATTGTTGCATCTAACATGAAGCAAACTTTTATTTTTTACTTTAATTACGACATGTCTGCAAATCTATTATATTTAATTTGTTTCAGAGATATGCTAATCTTTTTTTTTTCTGTCACTTTTAATTTTTTAAAATTTTGGTGTAAATATATTATTGCTATCTTCTGCAAGATTCTTGCTATGTCTGGCGTTAAACGTGATGAAATTTTGACGAATGTTTGTTAATAATACATTCACATGCATCCACCTCGTAAAATGTACAACCTCTTAGGCTAATGCATTTGGAACTCTATCATAAGATATATATACATATATATATCAAAAATATTAAATTTGTATTAAAAAAATTGATTGTCCTACATACATGTCAAATCAGTGGACAAGTTATTTAAAAAACTATTTAAACCATGATTCTATTTCCCCTTTGAATGAATATTGATAATTTGGTACTATCACTTGTTTGGACATATTGTTTGGACGGTTGTTACGGATAGTTTGATCATAATATATCGTATTTTTATAATATTAAATTATTTTGATGTATATAAAATTTGAATACATTGTATAGTTTATATAGTATATTATTAAATATCAATAATTTAAAGATGAACCTATCAGATAAATAAGGCATACATAGTAGAAATACTATTATAAAATGATAAATAAAATGAAAAAAATATGATTATTACATAATAAAAAAGATTAAAAAAATAAAAATATAACAATGGGATCATATCAAATACTATTTTAGATAACGCTGAATTTAACAATACAATATTATAAATTTAAATAATAATTAAAATAAATATTATATTTAAACTAATAACAATAATATATACTAAACGTAGCAACTAACAACCATCCAAACAAGTTGTAAAATTCTTTTGTCCAAAAGAATTTTCAAGGGAACCCAAAAATTTCAAATCTAGTAACAACCCCTCCAAAGATTTTCAAACTTTAGTCCCCAAAAATCTCTCCAATGCTCCAGAATCACCAAAACAATATTTCAAAAGATTAAAAAAAGGTCGATGAGTTAAAAATATATTTAAAGTATCTAAGTTTTCGGAGTTTTATATCTGAATTATTAAGTATCTGAGTTTCCTATCTAAATTATCACCAATTATTTATCCTATTAGATTAATCAAAAAGGACCATGGAAAGTGATAGCCGTGACTTCACCATATCAACAAAAGTTCATTCCTTCCACTTTTCTGTGCTATTTTACAAATTGTATCTCTATTTTTGTGGTAATTAACAGTATATGTACTTATTAACTATTCATAAATTATCTTGTAGCTAAAGATTAGTAAATTTCATTGAGTACACTTCTCTTCAACTAACTATGATGATTAGGAATTTAGATGATTAATCTAAACCCTTCCTATTATTATTTGTTGGAATTTATAACAGAACATTGATGGCTATTGACTCTAAATTCATAGGATGATAATTAATAACAACTTTCACAAATTAAGGTGAAGTCGTTTCGTTCCATTAATAATTTGATTTATATTTTCAAGCAGAAATTAAAGATTAATTATCTTCTCTTTTTCTGGAACTTCAATTATAAAAATTATTATAGACAAGAAAAATAATGCACAATGAGGGAGAAATCCTCCTCCTCTCATAAGCTAGATTTTGCGGTGAGTTAGACTCAAGATCCATCTTGACATGGTATCAGAGTTAGACCCATATCATATTATAGTGTCCACACTCCAATTAATGAGGTCTAGGCATGCGGGGAGTGTTAAGAATTCTCATATCGAAAAAGAGATGGTAATTTGGTCTCCTTATATGGACTTGGACAATCCTTTCTTCATAAGCTAACTAGTCTCGAGATGATATATAATTTGATCTCCTTATATGAACTTGGACAATTCTCCTTTCATAGGCTGCTGAGTTATGCCCAAATTCATCTTGGCAAGTTGCACCCTAATCTCCTTCTTCTTCTTTTTGTAATTTTTTTTTTATAAAAAAATTCAATTATTTACAAGGACAAAATGGAATGTTAAAATTAAGAAAAACAAAAGAAAGAAAAATAAGATCCTATAGACATATTATAAGTTCGCTGTACCCCAAAAATTGGTCTATTCTTTATAAAACTGACGAAAAGAAAGAATATCACATAAATTGTAAATTTAGACAGAGAAAATAATTCTTTTCTTTTTACTTTTTTATTCTTTTTTAGGAGTCGAACATCAATGTAATATTAAAGATTTATAAGTTTTGGTTAAATTAAATTGCTAACGATGCTCTAAAGTATATGTAAGAAGTAAGAACTTTAGTCATTTCATGACATTTGAAATTCATATGTTTATTCATTAAGATTATGAAAAACGTTGAAATTGCTTGTCGTCTGAAAATGGCAATGCTTATTTTACTAGACTAATAAATTAATATGTTTTAATATTTTTAATTGTTTGAAAGAGATCGCTAATGATTTTATGAACTTAAATAATTTTGGTATTCTTTTGTCATTATTATTATTTTATTATTATCATATAATAGCAAACTAGAAAACTCAAACATGTTTTTTTAATAGTTTCATTTAAAGTTATCTCAATTGAATATTAAGGAACTGGAAGATCGAATTATTTTTCACTTAATCAAATAAATGCATAATAGCAACTCTGTTAGAAAACATAAGCAATGTGGAGAAATTTTCTGTGTATTTCTTCATGAAAAATCACTGTACAGCCTTCTGGTATATATACAAATTCTATTCTATCCTAAATTGTGTTAACTATGAAAATAATGCAATATGTATTTACACTTGTCATTTCATCATTGGTCTTCTTCTAACAAACTTCAAACGGCTGTCATGTGCCATACATGTGCTATGGTTGAGAAATATCTAGAATTGTATAGCTGTAGCATACAGCTGGATGGCTCTGATTAATTTGATTCAATAAAAGATCTTTGGCCTTGATGTTGCCACGCGACATGAATTTTCTGAACTCTACAAAGCAGTAAAAACATAATACTTCATTGATTGAAATTGTAGGAGCTCCATTACAATATAGCTCTAGAATCTGAGCTTTTTTTTACTACCCTATCAAATACACTTTTATCTCTTTATATAGATGACACTTGTACTGACTCAAACTCTAACTAACTTCACATTAATCACGTGTTATATCCTTTACTGCATCCATAGCCTCTAACCAACTTTATAACAAACTAACTGATTCTAGAAGATTCTTAGTTGGCTTCTATTAGTAATTCAATACACCCCCTCAAACTGCAGGGTGAAAGATATCCAGCACACCAAGTTTGCTCAAAAGATGATGATGTTGTCTAACCCCCAGACCTTTAGTAAGGATGTCAGCAGGCTGCATAGTGGTGCAAAGATACGTGGGGCTAATGAAATTGGACTTCACCTTTTCTCGAATGAAGTGGCAATCAATATCTATGTACTTCGTGCGTTCATGAAAAACTGGATTCTCAGCTATTTGTATAGCTGATTTGCTGTCTGTAAACACCTTAATTGGATCAGTGACTGGGAAATTCAGTTCAACAAGTAACCCTGCCAACCATACCAATTCAGCTACAAGGGTTGCTAGACTTTTGTACTCTGCTTCAGCAGAGCTTCTACTAACAGTTTGCTGCTTTTGAGACTTCCAGGAGATCAAAGAATCACCAAGTTTTACTATATATCCTGTCACTAATCTACGTGTGTTGGGACATGAGGCCCAGTCTGAATCACAATATCCAGTGAGCTCAAGAGGACCTGTTTCCCTTTTAAGCAAAACTCCAAGGCCTGGGAATTTTTAACATATTTCACAATCCTAAGTGCAGCCTCCCAATGTGAGGTTTTTGGATGTTGCATAAATTGACTCAACACTTGTACACTAAAGAAAATATCAGGTCTAGTAATCGTCAAATACAGTAACTTTCCAATCAATCTCTGGTATGCTGTGATGTCTTCCAGCTCTGTATCAGCAGAATCAGTAGTGTTCCCAATGTGTTGATCATATTTTACACTAGTTAGCTTTTGATTGAACTCTAAAGGGGGTACTTGCAACCTTTGCTCCACTTAATCCAACTTCTGAAATGAGTTGCAAGGCATACTTCCTTTGATTCAATAATATCCCTTCCTTTGACTTAAAAACCTCTATCCCCAAAAAATATTTGAGACTTCCCAAGTCCTTCATCTTAAAGTTTTTGTACAGTGTTGCTTTTGCCTCTTGAATCATTTGAGAGCTACTTCCAGTGATTAAGAGATCATCAACATACACCAGAATTACAACCATGTCATCTCTTTCCCTTTTTATGAACAAGGAGTGGTCATGGGCACTTTGAGAATATCCTGCTGACAATAGTGCATCAGTAAACTTGATGTTCCATTGTCTTGATGCCTGCTTGAGACCATAGAGTGACTTTCTTAGCTTACATACTTTATTCTCTCCCTTCTTCTGGAAGCCAAGAGTAAGTTTCATGTAGATGTCTTCAACTAAATCACCTTGTAAAAAAGCATTATTGACATCCATTTGAGAAAGATCCCAGCCATGTGAAGCTGCCAGACTTAGAATGGTTCTGATGGTAACCATCTTTGCAACTGGAGAGAAGGTGTCATGGTAATCAAGGCCTTCTCTTTGAGTGAATCCTTGTGCAACTAGTCGAGCTTTGTACCTGTCCACTTCACCATTTGACTTGTATTTGATCTTGTACACCCACTTTGAACCAATTGCCTTTTCACCTGGTGGTAACTCAACAATGGTCCAAGTGTCATTATCTTCTAAAGCTAGGATTTCCTGCTGCATGGCATCCATCCATAACTTATCTTGAGAGGCTTCATTGAAAGAATGAGGCTTTATAGTTGCTGAAAAAGCATGCAAGTAAGTTTGACAACTTGGGGATACATTGTCATAACAAACATAATTAGTAATAGAGTAGGGATTAGCTTTCTTGGGCACAACAAAATCTTTGAGCCATACAGGTGGTTTGCATGATCTGTGTGTCTTCCTTGGACTAACACTGGCTAGTGGCACCTCTTGTATGGGAGCAACTGGAATCATATCTTCTTCTTGCAGTGAATCTACAGGAGTTTGTGGAGAAATTTCTTCTACATCAAGGTCTGAACCTGATGCTGTGACATGTGCAGGAGATTCAACAGGAGAAATTTCTGGTGTTTGCAAGTCAGCATTCAGATATAAATCCTGAGTTGGAGCTTCATCTGCATGATCTGAGAAGGGTAAAAACAAAGGATGGGGACCTTCATTGTCAGACTGCAAATCTTTAAAAGGAAATACCCTCTCCTTGAAGACAACATCCCTACTGACAAAAACACTCTGTTGATCTAAGTCATACAACTTGTATCCCTTTTGTGTGTTAGAGAATTCCAGTAGTACTAATTTCTTTGCTCTGGCCTCAAACTTTCCTCATCTAGGCAACACACTAGCATAGCATAAACAACCAAACACTCTAATGTGATCTAGGCTAGGTGATTTCCCAAACAACACTTTATAAGGAGAACACCCTTTTAATACATCAGTGGGCAGTCTGTTGATTAAATAGACTGTTGTTTGTACACAATCACCCCAGAACCTGCTAGGCACATGAGATTGCAACTTCAAGGCTCTGCCAACTTCCAAAATATGTCTATGTTTCCTTTCAACAACACCATTCTGTTGTGGTGTATAAGGACAACTACTTTGATGTATAATGCCTAATGAAGATAGTAAATCAGAGATTTGCTTGTTAAAAAACTCAGTACCATTGTCAGACCTCAGAATTTTTATTGAACAATCAAACTGATTACAAATCATGGCTATAAAAATTTTCAACACAACTACTACATCCTTCTTGGATTGTAACAGAGTAATCCATGTGAATCTGCTAAAATCATCTACAATAGTCAGAAAATAATGTTTTCTATCATAAGTGGGATCTTTATGAGGTCCCCAAACATCTAAGTGAACAAGCTGGAACATCTTAGTAGTGTGAGTGATACTAGAAGGGAATTTAAGCCTACATTGCTTTGCTAGGGGACAAACCATACAATCAGTCTGCACATTTTCATCAATTGTATTCTTCAACATTGTGAGATGTTTCATTACTTTTATTGAAGGATGGCCCAATCTAAGATGCCACAGTCTATGTTGAATTCTTCTCTTTTAGAACAGCTCCAATTATAGGTGTAACTTCATGCTTATGCCTCAGGATATACAGACCTTCCTCTTCTTTACCAATCCCAATCACCTCTCCAGTACATAGAGCCTGCATTACACAGGAGTTAGGATAAAAAGACACCATACACTTCAAATCCCTGGTCAGTTTAGATACTGATAGTAAATTGAATCTGAAGTCTGGTACATGTAGAACATTTTTAATCTTACAATCTCCCAAAATCACTGCATCTCCAACATGATCAACATGTATTCTATTTCCTGTTGGTACCTGCACCTTGTTGTGATGTGAGTTTGATAATTTTCTACATTCACTTAGCAGACTCTTACAATATGTTATATGATGTGTAGCCCCTGAATCAATTATCCATCTAACATCAACATTAACATTGCCATATAGAGCATGCTTACTTGCTAGAGCATTAGCCTTGCAAGTTCCTGTTGGTGGATCCACCATGCTAAGGAGTTGATCATAATGGTCTCTAGTAAAGTATCCTCCTGGAAGATAGAACTTAGAACCAGATCCTTCATTCTTCTCTGAATCTGATGAAGTGACTGTTGAGGCATTGGCATGAGGCATAGTATCCTCATTTGCTAATGACTTCCTCTTGCTTTAAAAATCAGTTGGAAAACCTACAATCCTATAGCAGGTGTCTTTTGTGTGACCTTTAAATCCACAGTGTTCACAGATCAGCCCCGACCTCTTTCCATGTGAGTTCTGACCTTGAGGTTTCCTAGCTTGGAAAGTGTGATTTTGTGTTTGAAAATTGTGTGATTGTGTAGTTCTACCTGCCATCATTGTTAAAGGGTCCTTACCACCTTCAGCTTGTCCTAGTCTTCTTTGACTATCCTCTTGAATTGCCATTGCATAAGCTTGATTAACACTCGGAACAGTTGCACCAAGTAGAATAGAACTTCTAACTTGTGCATAACTTTCATTCAGTCCTACTAAAAATTGTAGTAGTCTTTGTTGTTTAACATGTTCAACATGAGAACTTGACTCCACACAATCACAAGAAGGAGATGGTACCATTTCATCCCATAAATCTCTCATTTTCGAGTAATAAGAAGTTACAGAATCAGTACCTTGATGAATCATGTTGATCTCCTTCCACTGATGAAAAATTCTGGTCAAATTCGATTTATCAAACCGTTCCTTGAAATCGTTCCAGATCTTCTTCGAACTAGATGCATAAACAATGCTTGTCATCAACTCTGGAGCTACTGCTGCACTGATCCATAATAGCAGAACAACATCACACCTTTCCTATCTAATTGCTAGATCTCCTTTGTATGAACTCTTAGCACATGTGTCATCAACAAATCCAAGCTTGTTTTTTACTAGAAGTGCCAGACGCATTGATCTGCTCCATACACCATAATTCTCTGGCCCAGTGAGCTTCATAGGAATCAATGCAACTCTAGGAGTATCTGAAGCTTGTAGATGAAGAGGATGATTGTGATTTGTCTGTGGATCAACCTCTGCTTCTTCTGTTTGTGTTTGCACCATTGTTAACCCTCAAAGCTTTAAGGATCTGATTTCTTCTTCTTCTTAGTTTTGCCCTTGATCAGAGCTCTGATACCACATGAATTTTCTGAACTCTACAAAGCAGTAAAAACATAAAACTTCATTGATTGAAATTATAGGAGCTCCATTACAATATAGCTCTAGAATCTGAGCTTTTTTTTTACTACCCTATCTAATACACTTTTATCTCTTTATATAGATGACACTTGTGTTGACTCAGACTCTAACTAACTTCACATTAATCACGTGTTATATCCTTTACTGCATCAATAGCCTCTAACCAACTTTATAACAAACTAACTGATTCTAGAAGATTCTTAGTTGGCTTCTATTAGTAATTCAATACGTCCTTTTGACCTTTTGTATGCCTATGTTGTTTTTGTCCGAAACTAGGAGAACTTTGAACATTGTTTCCTTTCATCTCCTTCTTTCCTTTTTCTGTAAAATCACCATGGCCATTATCGTGATGTTCTTGATTCTCAACACCCCCCTTCAAGGTGGAGGGGAGAGAAACGACACCCAACTTGGAAAGAATCGAGAAGTGTGAAGGACCGGAGAGAGCCTTTGTGAACAGATCAGCCAACTGAGCAGAAGATGGAACAAAAGATAGAGAGATCAATCCGGAAAGGAACTGTTGTCGCATATCGAAGGGTTCGAATCTTAAAATTGGGGCTATTTGGATAAGATTTAAGTTAGTTTTAGACTAAATTTCAATCATTATTTATTGAAGTTCGAAGTTACAGTTAAATTGTATCAAATATGTATCAAAGTTGTAAATTGTGTGTTGTGTTTGTATGAAAATTATTTTGTAAGTTTGCATGTATGTTGTAGTTATATTAAATTTATATGAATACTGTATGAAAGCTGTATATAATGTTGTAGGTTATATTCATTTTCAACTAGATCTATGCAAAATTTATATGGTTATATACAGATTTTATACATGAATCACGAGCGAGATTCGATGTATGGGTTTTTTAAAAACCTAATATGAACTTTATACAAAATTTGTATAATATTATATACATATATAATATCGATTTTATACATGAAAAATTTGTGATCAATATTCTAAGCCTTGAATGAGATTTACATATTTCATACCAATAGTATACATTTTTCATACAAGAGAAATGTGAGCGAAATTCTAAGCCTCGAGTAAGATATAAATATTTCATATTGATTTTAATTTTTTTAGTTTTTATACACGAAAAAATGTGAGAAAATTTTTAACCCTTGAAAAAGATTTCATATATGTTTTGAAAAAAGACTTATGCTATATTTTGTAAAAGAAAATCTCCTGCTATATTCGGTAAATATGAGTCTAAATTTCATATATATAGATTTTCCTATTTTAGAATTAGGGTATCAAAATTAGCAGGTCAAAATGAGCTTAATTAATTATAAATATGGATGAATTATTAGCCCACTTAAATTTGAATAGAGTCGATCCATATTTTTCAAGTGTTAATTTTGTCACCGTATTCAAACTCCCAAGCACAAAGGCGTGTGGATTTTTAAAAAAGGGAAGACGAAAGCTTCTTATTATTAACGATATACAATATGATATACACACGTCGTAATGGTGTACGTTCATGACAATCAATATGTAAATTTTTTTAATATACATGATGAAAAATCAACATGTAAAAAATATTGATATACATGGTGATGATATACATTTATAGCATGTGCAATTTTTACTTCTGATTTCTTATTTGAAATAAGTTCAAATCACTTCTATTCTTTCTCAAATTTTGTATATGATCTCATCCAGACGTTTTCGTCTAATTTCAGTTGTACTTACTCACCCCATTCAATCCCACCAAAGAAGGAGGAGATCATGTACAAAATGCCTCAGTATTAAATGTTCAATCAAGTAAACACATTACACATCCGTGGTGAAAAAATATACAGTAAATGATAAATTCGAAATGAAAAGGGACATATTTTGAAGTTAAAATTTCAAAAGGAACAATAATTTTGGAGCTTAACCTAAAGGGACAAAGTGTGAGTTCCTAGAAACAAATGAATTTCATTGACGGTCACTCAGAAGACCGTTTTTCAATTTATCGTGCACATTCACGAATATAATATTTTTATTTTCTTCTTGGTCGTGCGATGTCGACTAATTAACATTCATGTTTTAATTTTCTTCAAAATATAACCCTTTTAGCTCTAGACTCGTACATAATAAAAGTACATAGTATTTTACCAAAAAAATAAAATAAAAGTACATAGTATCCCTAGCTAATGTTTGTTTTTCATTTGTTTGTGATTTTCATACTATTTTTACTTTTTAAATAATCTGCACCTTTTTTTAAAAAAAAAACTTTCAACTATTAAATACTCTTTTCTAAAATTATTTATGCCAAGACCGAAAAAATACCACTAAATTCTCAAAAAATTTATTTATGCGTACATGGATATGGATTCAATAAAAACTCTTCCTACCATCTGCAGAGAAAGACTTTCAAACATTTAAAGGCTCCATTTGAGGTTATATATTGTCTTTCATTTATAAGATGATTTGAAATTGGTGAGACACAATTTATAGGGCCAAAAATAGTTCAGGATACGTTGAAAAAAGTAAAATTGATTAAAAAATGACCCAAGACAATTATAGTCCCTCATATTATACTTAGATATATATAACACGTTGTGACCTCGAGTTCAAAGAAGGTGATTTTGTGTGTCTAAAAGTCTCACTAATGAAGGGTGTCGGGAAATTGATTAAAAAAAGGAAACCTTAACCTAAGATATATCAGACAAAATGCACGGATATTCGATTTTGATGCATCCATTTAGAGAGTACAATATTAGTGTAACGTCGACAACAATAATAACATACCTAGTGAAATCAGACTAAGTGTGGTTTAGAGAGGATAGAGTATACATAAACATTACCACTATCTAGCTCGTGGAGGTAGATATGTTATTTCCGAAAGACCCTCAGTTCAAGTCCATCAAATCCAAGTAAAAGGAGAAGGACACAATGAAAGGAGCATAACAAAATAATAAGGAAGCAGTGTTAAGTCTATAAAAAGAAACAGTAACAACAACAAAATAGTGTTATAATCGAAACATAATAAACAACATATAACTAAAACAACCAGGATATGACTAGTACTATGCAATAACCTTCGCAAAACAAGACAACAATATAATACTCCATCTCTATTAATCTTCTACCCTAATAAATGGACTTGTTGATTTGATAAAATTAAAATCAATAAATCATTTCCTTTTTATGCCAATAATTTTCTCTCTTTTGTGCTAATCATTTAAATCCGAAAGAGAAGAGATACTCAAAGGAATAAGGAACCATAACATAACAAAATAAGAAAGTTGAAAGCACCAACTATGAAGAATATAAGTAAGCCCCAATAGGTGAAAGCAAATATGAAAAAGTTGGGCCAACACATGGGCATGCACGTGACATATTCACACTAAGAAATAATGTAAACCAGACATATTGAGAATAATTTCACGAATATATACGATAGAGAAGATTGAAGAGTGACATGTATACAGATTTTATCCTGCTATCTTATGTAGATAAAAAAATGATTTTTAATAGATCCGTTCATCAAATATAATTTAAGATATTATGTAAATATTGTATTTGTAAAATTTAAAATAATGGCTATTTTTTCCATTACAAAGATTCAACGCCTGTGGCTAATTATTGTAAATTTTTCCCATAATATTGTCATTGATGTCCTTTGGGTACTAATTTTTTTTTCTTTTGGTTTTCCATCCGGTATTCGATATTCATATTGGAGCCCGACTAAATCTGGATTCGCGCCGGGAAGTCCCAAGGGGTAAAGCGTTTCCTAACAAAGGCGACTCCGTACCTAAGGGGGCTCAAACCTGAAACCTCTTAGTTAAGGATGAAGGAGTACTTACCACTCCACCACAACCGTTGTTGGTTCATTTTCTTTTGTTTTGTTTTTCCATGAAGGTGTAGTTTTAATTCCGTCCGTCCATTTTATTACTTTGGGTACTATTTAACAACTTTAAAAGATGGTCACTACAATTGGTTTGTTTTAGTTATTTTGATAATTAAAAATGTTTTTTAAATATTTTAAATTATTAACTAGGGTGATAGTCATCATTTTCCTTTAATCCCATTAGTAAAGGAATTATTTTGGGACAATTCAGCTTTGTGTTTGGGAGGTTATGATATATCCCCCTCTTTTGTACCCCTTTTTATAAAAATAATAATAAATTGAAGTGCGATTTTAATAATAACAAAAAAAAATTATTGTGATATGTAATATTTTTTATACCTTTTCAATCCTAATTTATTATGGCGCATATTTGAAAATTGTAATTGTGAGATTCATGTTTAAAAATATCATTAACTAATAAAAATGTGTTCTCTCTAACAACTTAAAGAGATTGTGACAGTACACTTCAACATGGTATCAGATCAGACAGAAGTCCTTTGCCACCCAAATCAAAAAGAATTTCCACGTGCCCATGAAAAAGATTCAAGCCCGCACGCGAGGAGCGTGTTGAAAATATCATTAACTAATAAAAATATGCCCTCTCTAACACATAAAAGACATAAAAAATTCTATCAAAGAAATTCTCAAAATTCCAATTGTGCCACATAAATAGAAACATAAAAGTTATATCTACGTATGTAAATTTTGTATTAAAAAACAATTGAATATTTTATATCTAAATTTACATCGAGCATTAGTCGATTTAACTCTAATATTCCGAATCAAACCAAATAGAGGGAGATAGTAACTTATTCCACATCGATCTGCAGTGGGGAAAAGCATAAATCTACAATTACACTGTTCGTGGGGCAATTCTCAATTGCAGTTGGTTAAGTCACTTTCACATGCCATATGCATGCATGTCTTAATAATTACTATATGATAAGTTCATCTTCTTTTCTTATTATTTTGCCAAAAAAGAACTTTATATTAAAATAATGCTATTAATAAAGGTGATTTTATGTTCCGCAGCTTAAATTTGAGATCACTAATTAAGGATCGAAGATTATTTATCACTCCACCACAACATAGCTCCTAACATCTTCAATCAGTTATACCAACTAACGACAATAACTTAATTGTCACTAAATATGTCTTTTTATAGTCAATTAACACTCTTTATAAATGTTTTTAAAGCGTATAACTGCTACATTGAATCTAATAGTCAGTTTGACTAATTAACACTGTGAAATGTATCATTTTGATATAAGAAAATTACAACCTAATTAGGAGTATATTTCAAGTGCAGTTTTCAAAGGTTTGAGCAAGAGCTTATTTTATTGTTAGGAGTATTTTTTAAACAAAAAGTACTCTATCCTTTAGAAAATAGTTATCATATTTTACTTTTCGAGAGTTAATTTGATTAATTTTCAAAGTTAATCAAATTAAGTAAATCTAATATTTTAAAGTTAAAAGTTAAATATTCAAAAATTATATTAAAAAAAAATACTATAAGTTACAATTTTCACGCATTAATATACAAAAAAAAATCCTAAAATATTGATCAATGAGTATATAGGTTAATGTCTTAATTTTTGTAGCCTCCACTGAAAAGCCGCAATTAGCCAACTAATTAAAGAGCCCCAACCTAGAGTAGCTAGGTGGATATATAAAATTATAAAAAGGATCTTGAACTAGCATGATCTAATTAAGGTTGAATGTACAATATCTTGAGTTTGATTCTTTGACAAAACAAAGTAAACGTAAATTATATTACTTCATAGTTGGATAATAATAATAATTATTATTATATAATTAAATATTTAATAATAGTAGTAGTAATCAGGGGCAGACCCACACTTATCGAAGGGGTGTCAAGGGACACCATTCGTCGGATAATTACATTGTATATAGAGATCAATTTTAATTTAATAAATATATATACGAGTATTGACACTTCTTGTCATAAATTAAAAATTTAGCTAGTGATTAAGGTATTGTGAAAATTCTTTAAGATGGTGTGTTCTAATCTTAAAACACAAATGACTATAAAATAGTCAAAATTCCTCCTTAATAATGTATGGGTAGAGGCGAAGGGTGGTCTAGTGCACCCCTATACAAGTGTTAAATATTAGCTTTTATGAGTGTATATTAATTTGTACATCCTTAACACAATTGGGGGAAAAAAACTTTCATGCAGTCTTCGTCCAATTCCTGACTTTGCCATTACATTAATAATATTTCCTCAAGGACGTGTAAAAAGAAACACAACAAGTAAGCAGAGACAAACGAAATAATACTAAATATTACTCCTAATTACCAACTGTGATGGAGTAGTAAGTACTCTTTTATTTTTAACTAAAAATCTCGAGTTCAAATCTCCTTGAATACAAAGTCGAGTTTGTTAGGGAACGTTGATTTTACTAGGGTGATGAGGGTGGCGTGAAGACATTGATTAATATAAATAATAAGTGGACAAGAAGATGCACGGGGATCATGAATTAGAAAATAGTACATCAAGTTGCAATTACAAGTTGCATATATCTATTCAAAATTGCCAGAAGATAAATAGAGCAACTTGCATCTATCTCTCTGTCCCTTTTACTTTTTTCCCTACTTATACGTAAACAATTCCTGATATGACAATTGAATATTTTGCAACTTGCTCTTTTTTTCTTTTTCTTTTATTGATTGATAAATATAATAATACTATATACTATATGTCAGCTAATTGGCCTCTATTTCCTTAAAGTCCCTTCCAACTTGCCTCTTTTATTCTCATCAACTTGTCTCAATAATTTATACGACACCCTACTAACCATACACTATATTATTTCTAGTTTTTAATTATATTATAATAATAATAATAATAATAATAATAATCGAATTCAAACAATATACTAATGTAAGGGTAAAAATTAATCAAATCTTACATTTTATGCTTCCTTATGACTGCTTGGAAGGAGTACTTGCCGATGTGAGAAGTAAAAGCTCTCGTTACTATATATATATAATGTCGTTGTATCGTGAAAATTTATGGGAATACATTGTTTGAATTTCTTTTTCATTTATGAAACTTCAAAAAATTCCATACCATGTACATATATGCTTCAAATGGACAACTTTTGTGTTCCACATTTACTTACCATATCATCTAATTTTTTCTGTCCCTACATATATCTCGTATAACTTAATTCATATATATATATATATATATATAGTTCCAATTGTATCGGGTTGATTAACTCATGAAAATAAATTATGGGGTAATATAAAGAGTAACGCGTAATAATATGGCATACATGTTATTAACATTTCTATCTTGCCTATTGTACCACAAAAAAAAAATCAAATAATTTGACGATAAATTAAAGGAGAAATGATTTTAAGAAAATAATTTCTATACTGTGGTTGTGCCTTGAGGGTTTGATGTTGTTAGTTACTATCCTTAATCTATGTATTTTTTGTTTTATTTTTATTTTCTCCAGTGCCTACATTGAATTCGACTAAATTCGGATTCACGTCCAGGAAGTCCTACATTGGGAGGTAAATCGCTTCCTAACAAAGGGGGACTCAAACTCAAAACCTATAAGATGAAGGAGTACTTGTCACTCCACCACATGAATTCTTGTTGGCTTAATCCATGTATATTACTCCATGGATGGAGTATCTAGTTAATGAACATTAATAAATTTCAGGCCAGTAAAGCACGACGATTTGCTTAAACCTACGCATAACAAAATAATTAATGACAATTAAGTAACAAACGAAATTATACCAAAATGAAAATTAAGAGTCTATATATATAGTACTTGATATTGTATATTATGGAAACCTGTCATTAACTTAATATTTACCGCTTGATTACGTTGTTAAATTTATTCTTAAAACTATCAAACAAAGTCAGAACCGTTTGGCTTCATCTTCATTCTTATAATTTGAATCATATACATACAGCACATATATTAAAAGGATTTTATTAATAATTAGGGCATTGCTAAATAATATATATATATATACTCCTATTAGTATTTCATTTCAATATTAATAATCTCTTAATAATATATATATCCATCTTTGGACTTTATCAAGATAATGAATTGAAATTTGCATTACTTATACTTAAAGGTTCTATCACAAATAATAAACTAGCATGGAAACAAAATTTAAAAAAAAAACAACCATAGAAAGAAATTAATTCTAACCATGAATTTATCTTCAACAAGTGATGAACAACATTAGCTAAAAAGGTGTAACGATTCTTCAAATCATCATACCCTAAAAAAAAAAAAAAAAACTTCGATGATCATATCGATCATACAAGTATCATTGACCGACCTCAATTAATTTCACGGAGCATTTCATCTACTTGAATTCTCTGCGATCTGTTTTAACGATAGCAGATTACATTTTACAATAGTATCAACAAAAACACACGTCTCATCTCTAGTATTCCCCTTTGGTACATCAACAACGTACGATTCCACAACGATCGTCCCATTACCTAGAGGTTCCGGATGTAAAGTAGTAACAGATTTATAATTTGCGAGTCGGTGGTCCCCACCGACTACGCTAAAACTAATAACGTGGCGCTCTTCATCAAGTATTTCTAGTCTCTCCGTGCTGTTGACAGCTGGCAGCCCGGAGATAACTCGAACTTCACGAAGAGTGCCTACGTTACCGTCTCCGTCGATGAGATGGCAGCTCTTGACAAAGTGTTTGTACGCTTGAGGGTTGTCGAATCGACGGACGACGGACCATACGGTGGATACCGGTGCTGAGATCCGCTGGATCGCGGCGGAGCAGCACTGGTTGGGTCCCACTACATGCGCGTGATATTTGACGACGGAATCTGGTATATCTGCGGTGCATGGTATTGGTGTGTGGCGCTGTAGTGATTGGTGGGATTGTTTGTTACAATTAGAAGGATTGTTGGAGGTGATTCTTTGGAGTAAAATTGATGATTTTTGAGGATTTGGAATCATTTTTTTTTGTGTTGAATAATCAATTTACAAACTATATAATAGTGGCTAATATAATTATTTTGATGAGAGTTTTTGTTGTGTTTCTCTAGTGAATGATATAGTTTTGTATAGAGATATATAGAGGACAGAGAGAGAGAGAGAGAGAGAGAGGGAGAAATTGGACTTCGAAAGGAAGAAGAGACAATAGGTTTCATGTGAGGATGATAAAAATAGGAAGCTAGTTGCTTATAGTCAACTTACCAAAACAACCCTAACCTTGAAGGATATTCTCCCCTTTTCTTTTCTTTTCTTTTTTTTTTGTTTGAATTTTCCACTTTTCTTTTGGGAGTTTATTACCAAATGAAGTACTTACTTACATGTGCCAAAGTAAATAAATAAAGGGAAAAGGCTCAAATATGCCATCGAACTTTCAGAAAAAACTTATTTATGCAATCCGTTAAAAGTTTGGCTCATCTATGCCATTACCGTTTAAGAAAAGGTTCATTCATGCCATTATTTTTTAACGGTGGTTTTGCAAAACCATTTTTTACACGTGGCCAATTATAATTCAGCCACATCATTATTTTTTTTATAATAAAAAATCAAAATTCTGAACAAACATTTTAACGGTGGTTTTGCAAAACCATTTTTTACACGTGGCCAATTATAATTCAGCCACATCATTATTTTTTTTATAATAAAAAATCAAAATTCTGAACAAACATTTTAACGGTGGTTTTGCAAAACCATTTTTTACACGTGGCCAATTATAATTCAGCCACATCATTATTTTTTTTATAATAAAAAATCAAAATTCTGAACAAACATTTTAACGGTGGTTTTGCAAAACCATTTTTTACACGTGGCCAATTATAATTCAGCCACATCATTATTTTTTTTATAATAAAAAATCAAAATTCTGAACAAACATTTTAACGGTGGTTTTGCAAAACCATTTTTTACACGTGGCCAATTATAATTCAGCCACATCATTATTTTTTTTATAATAAAAAATCAAAATTCTGAACAAACATTTTAACGGTGGTTTTGCAAAACCATTTTTTACACGTGGCCAATTATAATTC
>JAJOOR010006874.1:0-34054 GCA_036250505.1 Solanum acaule | reverse complement strand
GGTACAAATTCACACCAAAAAAAGACATTTTAACCCTTTTCTGCATATTGTGCAGAGTTTCTTTTTCTTCAAAATTTTGAACAGTAAAATATTTATTTATCAAACTAATTCATTATTTCAATTTTTAAAATATTCATTATATGGATCCATGTCCAAACGTATGTTTACTTAGAAATGGATCCTTCCATTGACTTGTTTCTATTGAATCTTGAAGGAAATTATTAAGTCGGCGACATTGAAAGTTTACATGCAGCAACAAGTGTGAACTTGATCTAAAAATGAGGAGAGGGTGGTTGTCGGCGGAGTTGACGGAGGAGTGTGGTGGTAATTGGTTGGGACTCCAATGTTAAAAGGGTTTTTTTCCTGTTCTTTTTTTAGGAGATGATCTTTTTAATGGGTGGGTTAGGGGGCTATTTGGGTAGGTCTTTTTAATTCGGGTTGTGGGTTTAGAAATTGGTGAATAATAAGGGTAGATGCATAGGATGACGACACGTGTTTTTCCGGTAGAGAGAAGGGCATAGATGCATCACTTTTTGGACGGTAGGGACTCTAGTGTCTCAATAGTATAACAAAGGGTATTTGTATACCATTTTCGATAGTTCGGGGGTATATTTATCCTTTTTTCCTATATAAAAATATATATTATTCTTAATTATTATATGTTATTTTACTCATTAAAAATAAATAATAATGAAAATAATGATAATAAGATTTAAAATATTAAATCATTTATTGATAAGTAAAAATGAACGAAGGAGGAATAAATTTTTACTTATTTCTATTATATAGAAGAACCATGAGAAGGACGGTCAATGGCATTTTAGTAATTTTAACATCATTTAAGGACAAAATAATAGTTGTATAATTAATGGTCAAAATGAAAATCTAGAAGAATCCATACATGTCTTAACTTTTGTTATGGGCCCATAAGGATATTATTGTAATTTTGTTAAAATGAAGAGTTTCTATTAGTTAACTTCTTACAAACAATAATAAATGCTAAGCTTGTTTTGACATATTTTAGAAAGAAAATTTTGAACTAATTAAAATAAAATGTGTTTGAATAGTTAATATTTTGTTCCTAGAAATATTTTAAAGGATTATTGCGTAAACATATTTTTAATATTATGTTACATAATATGACCACTAAAGAGTCTTTAAAATGACGTATCAATATTTTTTAATTGATTTGAAGAAAATATCAAATTTCGTGACTAAAAGAATGAACAATGTCTGACTATCAAGAAATTAATAATTTGATAATGTATTCATCGAAAGATTAAAAAATATAAAATTTTCATTTCTATATTTTCTTAATATCAAATATGATAAACTATTTAACAGAGAAAATTTGACAAGAAAAACGTTTTTAACATTCAAATTCTAATGAATATTAAAATTCAAACTAAAGAAAAATGAGTAGTTAAAAAATAAAGAAGAACAACAAAAGAAAATGTCAATGGAAAAAGACTTTGTTGAGAAATATAGAGGAAGAAAAAAACTTATAAATAAATAAATTAAGAAAAAACAACCTGAAAAAAAAGTATATTGGTTATTTTGTGTTCTTTACGGCATGATATTAAGAGTGTAGTATCAAAAAAAGTTAATTAGTGTAATTTAGAATATAACAGTACGATAATTGTTATTGTAGATAGAAATAAAGTTTCTTTCATGATTGTTTTCATTGTTGTGGAGTTAAAAAATAATTTTTTAATAAATACTTTCAATATTTAGAATATAACATTACAATAATTGTTTTTTATTGTTGTGAAGTTAGAAATCAAATTTTTTTAAGTATTTCTATTTATCGAAACCAATAATAAAATGTATCACAAAATTCATCGACAAAGCCAATTACAAACACAGTATACTTAAGTTGAAGCAATAGAGATTTGAAAGACTTTAAATCAATCTTTACGAATTGATTGATCAATGATTAGTATTTTATTAGATGCAAAGTTTATGGTGCAAATATTACAAAACGAAGATAATAACATTGTGGAAAATAGATACCACTTGCGAATATATATGAAGATCGATGAATTTTTTTAAAGATATCAACATTTTATATATTCCTCAAACACTAAATGTTTTAACTGATCATAATCTAACGCAATTCTCTATTTCCTTGCTGCATAGAATTTTTTAGAATTCAACTTTCTCAATTTAGGTTGTAAACGACACATTTATGTCGTATGACCATTTGAAATAGATTATAAAGTAATATATTGAAGTTGTTTACTAAAGAACCAAATAGTTTAAAGTACATAAATCTCATATCTTTGGAGGCTAATTACATCATATCCGGGAGTTTCCTCAATTACAAAAATCTCGAATTTTTCATTGCTCTCGAATACATTCTTTGGTTGTCCAATACATTGCAAATGACATATTAATTCGGAAGAGGGATGCATTCGAGAGGGGATATGTATGTATCTGAGAGGGAATAGATGTATCCGAGAGGAAATAGGAATGTATCCGAGAGAAGATTATAATATCTTAAATTGTGAATTTATGTAATTTTTCCAATAAAATATGTGAAATTATATTTGACCCGTATCACGAGCCTTAAATTATCTAGTTGTAAAAATAAACGGTGAAGGTTGACTTTCTCTAATTTCAATAGAATAGACATCTATTGATAAGTAAAAGCGGATGAAGAGAGTAAATGTTTTCTTATGGTACAAATGAACGGTGAAGGTTGACTTTCTATAATTTCAATACAATAGACATTTGTTGACAAGTAAAAACAGAAAAAAAGTAAATAGTTTTTTATATTGTAAAAAAAATAGGTAGTGGAGGAATTTCAATAGAAATAGATATTTATTGACAAGTAAAAATAAATATTTTCTTATTGTAAAAATGAACAGTTGAGGTTGATTTTCTAAAAATAGACATTTATTAATTAAGTAAAAATAAACGAAGAAAGTAAAAATTTTCTTTTTGTAAAAATGGACGGTGGAGGTTGACTTTCTATAATTTCATTTACATGAAAATAATTGTGTCAAATGATTTAGTTAGAATAAAAAAAAATACAAAAAGAATGATATGGTCAATGACTAAGACTTAATTTATTAATGCATTTTAGGACTTGAGGAAGATGAGTCGAAGTCAAAAGGTTAAAATAGTATATTACATTTTAAACATTTATTGCGATGATTTAATTAATTATTATATTTTATTTACGATTGTATTCACTTTTCTTATTGCTTTGTTATGTGTTACTTGATTGAGATTTAAAAAAAAAATTATATCTCTATTTTTATGAGATAAAAATAAGTTTACATATACTTTTCTTTTCAAACTTTACTTATAAAAATACACCAAATATTACTTGTGAATACAATATTGATGAATTTATTAGTTATAAACTTATAATTAGTTTAACCGGAGAAAAATTGGTTGTCGTTTGTATTAAAATTTATAGTCATTACAAATATGGTTGTTGAAAATTACGAATAGAAAATAAAGAAATAGCTACTACTTATAAGTTAGAAACATAGTAAGTATTAATATAAACATTTATATAGATACACCAAGTTGTGTGCATCATCTTGTTAATTAAAATCGTCATCAATATATTATTATTTACTTAATTATACTAAAAATATGATCCCTAAGATACAAATAGACTTTATGTGGGGAAATCATTTGAAAATATTTGATTAATAAGAGATAATTTATTATTTTATATTTAATTTACTGTTACTTATACGCATTAATTAGTAGTGAATTAATAAAATTATAAAACCACCTCAACTCTCCGTTTCTAGCATGTTATAGTTATTAAAGTCTCTAGACGACGAAAATTGGAGATTACTGTCAAGTCAGGTGATTCGCGAATTATATTTAATTTTAAGACGTTATTTCGATGCACTTTAATTGTCCTCGTGAAGAGGCGTAATCCGATATCATTAATATCCAATAGCTTTTATAATAATGATTGAATCTACTACTACCTCATTCATTGAATATAACAGAACAAATGATGATATCTCAATGAACATATGAATGTTTTTTACTTAAAAGAAATGTGTTAAATTAAACATGAAGGCAGTATTGATTCATAGTAAATTAATTTTCTCAATCTAATGTAAACATGATTACAAATATCAGGAGAAAAAAAGAAGAAGAAAAACATGTTAAAAAAGAAAAAAAAAAGTAAAAAGAAAGAGACAAGAATCTTAATGCATCATTAAAAAAATATTCTCTCTACAAGTAGGCAATTACTAGTAAAATTTTCTTCCCCTTTTCCCATTTACTATTTTATTCATATTATTTGGAATATGTATGAGACAAAGTCAAAACTCCCAGCCTAGTAAGATCCAGCAGGATAAACAAGGTTTAATAATATCTTATAATAAATTTATATCGTCAATTAAATATAAAATTTGAGTATTTTCATATTATCTCTTTAAATTTAGAATCATTTAATCTCAGTTGGAGTCAAAAAATTGTAATCGTAATAATTTTTTCTGTATACGAAATGATTCTTAAATAACAGAAAAGTTACTCTCCACCCTCTTTTAACTATCATTTTAGTTTAGAAGAAATTATTTGAAATTAAGTGTCATTTTAAAATGTTAAGATGATGAATTGATATTTGTTTCTAGCTATACCGTCTTTTTAATATTGAACAATATTTTAAAAATATCAATTGCTCTATTTTAAAAGGATTTTTTGAGACTTGATCAAATAGATACCTTACAAAATATTTTGAGACTCATGTATGAAACGTACTCCCCAATGATCAATTATATATCTAAATACACCAATATCATTCCAACATATTCTAATTAGAGTATAAATTAAAAAAATAAAATAGAAAATTTATTTTGTTTGCGTCCCACGTCTCATAACTTATTCCTCACCTCAATATTAAGTAAAATATCTTGCCTCACATTAGCATCGTAATACGTAAGTTTAATAAATAAAAAATAAGAAAGAAGAAAGAAAGTTCCATAAATGAACATGTTGGAAGTGTGTGGCCTCTTACACGCATCCGCGCTTTTCGTTAGCTATCATATCACACACAAACATCCAAAAAATAGACTATACTAAAATAAATAAATTATAATTCTAAATTTTTTATTATATATATATATATATATATATATATATATAATTAATGTAACTTGTTATGGTAGGTTGCTTATCAATTATTTAAACTTACTTTTTTTGGTCTTACATAGCGCTTTCACTTCTCGAAATTTAATTTGACTAATCAATATATTTGTCATATTTTGCTTCTAATAGGGGTGTGCAAAAACCGATTTAACCAATAAACCGAACCGAAAACAACACTATTGATTTATTGATATTGGTTATTGGGCTAATGGTTTTTAAACAGTTTTGCAAAAAAATTTATTGGGTTATTGGTTCGGTTTTTGGTTTTATAATTTTTGTTAATGGTTAAACCGATAACCCAATAAGACTATACTAAATTTACTAGTCTTATTGTTAATGGTTAAACGATTGTTACTTTCACACTTTTTGTTAATGATTAAACGATTGTTACTTTCACACTTTTTCCTTTGAATGTGTATAGTGTCTAAACTTGCAAGAAAAATGATTGTTACTTTTATGATTATTACTTTCATGCTAAATGCTGGAAAAATCATATGGTTTATATGAAAATTTTCTTATCGTGTATATAATATATATGAGTATTTTCTTATTGGTTAAATCGAAAACCGAACTGTTAAGTACCATAAACCGATTAACCAAAAACCAATAAGAAATATGTTATTGGTTTGGTTATCGGTTTGACGTATTTACAAACCGATAAACCGAACCAATAACACATAAAATCGAACCAAACCAACCGATGCACCCTAGCTTCTAGTGAGTTGATTTAACTGATTCTTAATAATAAATTAATTTAAATTTAAATATTTAAAAAACTAGTACAAAAATATTATAAAATTATAATATTTGATAAAAAACTTTTTTTTTTAAAAATCATAATAAATATTTTGAGACAGATATACTAGGTGTATTTGAAAAGAATGAATCACTCCTGAATTAATTCCTCTAATTAATTGGACCAAAAGTGCGATGATTTACTTCACAGACGAAGTCTCTAATATTTTTTGGGGGTGCGTGGGGGTGAGGGGGTGGGGTATTTGAAGTAGTTGGTGGATTTTTTCTATTTAAAGGCCTTAGACAAAATCCAATTTCAAAAATTCTTCTCTCTTCTATTTCTATTATCATCTTTTTCCATTGTCTATTTTCTTTCTAAAACACAAAATATTTGCCTATTTAATCCCTTTTTGAAGGATTTTTTTAAGAAAGAAAAAAATGGTTTGTATGGTATCTCGTACAGGAAGGCAAATGCAGAGGTACAATAAAGGTCATCGTCTTGTTGTTGGGTAGGTGTAATTTTTTTATTTAAAAATAAAATAAAATTATGTCCTAATTTTTTTTTTAATAATTATTTTTTAAAATTATTTTTTGCAGATGTATTCCATATAGATTTACAAGAAATGGTGAATTTGAGGTTCTTGTAGTTAGTTCACAAAAAGGTCATGCAATGATGTTTCCCAAGGTACATATATAAATTTATTATTTTTCGTTAAATTCTTTTTAGAACAGACTAAAAAAATATTATTATATAAATTAAAACGGAGAAAATAATATTTGTAGGGAGGATGGGAAACTGATGAATCAGTAGAAGAAGCAGCTTCTCGTGAATCCCTTGAAGAAGCTGGTGTTCTTGGCATTGTTCAGGTAATTTTTTATAAATAAATATTTTTATTTTTATGTTTATACAAGTTGTAATATTTAATTGGTTAACAAATAATTTGACTGGACACAAATTTTTAAAAATAAAATACTAGGTCGTATCGACTTCAAATAAGAATAAAGATTATGTACACTCTGTTCTATTCAGATTCTACCTATGAAATTACACTAGTCATGCTGTTATAATTTATGTGGTGTTGTGTATTGGTGGACATGTAGGTTAAGAAAGATCAATATTTTTCTGAATTAGTGATCCAAAATAAATCATAAATATTTGTATATCTAAAAATTTCTAATAAAATCGATCTTTTTCCAAACAAAAGTAGAATATTTCTTCTTGTTGTTGTTAGATATCTCATTCGTACACATTTTCTTTTTATTTTTTTCTGGCCTCTAGTGAGTTACAGACAGAGTTTGAATAAGAGAAGGTTTAGAGTCAATCTTTTTCTAAAGAAAAGTATGACATATAAATTAGTTATTTAAATGTATATAATTACTTTTTATTGGAGAAATTTTAATAATTTTTGGGTGTTTTTTTTCAGTGTGAATTAGGAAAATGGAGATTTAAGAGCAAGAGCCAAGGCATTTATCATGAAGGTTACATGTTTCCATTGCTTGTTACTGAACAACTCTCTCTTTGGCCTGAGCAAAATCTAAGAAAAAGAGCATGGGTAAGTACTTTATAATATTTTGAACACCCTAAAAATATTATTATTATAAAAAAATCAAGATTTAATTTTTAAGTAGCAAGAAACACTATAACATATTTAGTAAGATTCTATTTGTGGGATTTGGAAAAGGTAGAGCGCACACACACCTAATTAGTCGTATCTTGTGTGAGGTATAGGGATCATGAGCGAAGCCAGGTGGGAGCAAGAGATTTAATTTCATTCAGCACAGAAAATTATACTGTATATTTAAGGTTTAAATTATTTTTTTAAAAAAATATTGATTATGTCTTCTTACCCTATTAGTGCAAATTTTGAATTTGACATATAAATAGAAACTACAAGCTACTTAACAACATATTATCGATGAATTTCATAGTTAATTTTTTAAAGTGAAACTAAACTAAAATTTTATTTAATTTTGTTTGTGTAGATGACAGTGGAGGAAGCAAGTGAAGCTTGTCAACAATGGTGGATGAAAGAAGCACTTGAGAAATTAGTTAATAGGCTAAATTCATCAGATCTTGAAAGTTCTCTTAGCTAGAAAAAATATAAAATAAAATAAAATAATTTATTTTCTTTAGGATTTTGTAAATAAATCTATAGAGAAAAAAAAAAGTCCAATGATGTTCATAAATGTTGGATGATCAATGGGCTTTCACAACTGTATCATTTATGGCTAATGTTTGTGAATTTTTGTTTATTGTTTATGTTTGTTGATCATTTGGCTTAGTTACATAACTATGATTTTGGTTTTAGATGTTCGAAATAATATATAAATATGTTGTTTAACTTGACTTCAGCTGATATATACATTCTCCAAGGATCTATTGTATGCAATTTTATCCTTCATTTCTGGAATAACTATTAGTAGATATACATTTGATAATGACATAATACATAAACATGACCCTTAATTTGACTTCAGCCGGCAACTATGACCTTTAACTTTGGGAGTGCACAAGTAGACACTTAAACTTGTATAAAATTGAACAAATAAACACATTCGTCCTACATGACACCCTACATGAAAATTTTGTGTCCTACGTGGTTTCCTACATGTATTATTCCGCGTAGGACACGTGTGTCTACTTGTTCAATGTTATACAAATTTAAATGCCTATTTATGCACTTCCAAAGTTGAAGTGCATAATTATCACTTGAAGTCAAGTTAAGGGTTATGTTTATGTATTATGCCTTTAATAATAGGTGTTTTTGTTCATTGGGCAAATCCCGGAATCAAAATCCTACCAAACGTTGAATAAACCAATCTTGAATTTAGTTCCAAGATTATAATCCCTTATCCCCGTAACAAACATCGGTCCTAAAGAGTGCTCCTTTTAAGGCACTAATAAAACAAATTGTATTTCAAAGCCAATTAGGTGTATGCAAGTTGAAATATTTGTTATCAGAAAACTCAATTAAGGTGAACATATTGTACATTAAAAAGTTGTTGAAAGTTTTTGTACATTTGGAAGGGAGAGGGGATTACTTAGTACTTGTATAGTGGGACGTAGTAGGAACTAACTGGATTAGTCGATGTGCATGTAAATTGGCCTGAACACTACGTTTTCTTGAAAAAAAGAGTATGTAATGGTTTTATAAAAAATGGACCTTTTGCGTATAACTATCATTGATTGTCAAGTCAAATTCTTGAGTTTCCTAAGCCCTAAATGGAATGGATCGTTTCTGCCAACAAAATGAATGTTTAGTCCATTCTGAATACTTCTATGATTCGAAAGTTCTCACGAAGAGAATAAGATGCTACCCCCTTTCTCTTCCTTTTCCTGCTTTGCTAATCTTCAACCTGAGCAACTCGGTTAAGAAGTTTGTCAGCAAAATAGCCCGTCAAAAACAGTTAGGTATATAACCTTATTGCTCAGATAGTTGCAAATGTTATCTTTAGTATCTTGAGGTGGAGACAGATAGGGTCGAGGGGAGAGAACTATATCATTTGTATATGATTAAAGATATTTTCTTATGTATATATAGTAGATGTTGAATCCCTTTTGACATCTTCGTGAGTTTACTTCTTCATATTTTGAACCCATTTAGTGAAAATCCTAGTTTCGACTCTAATATCTAGCTAGTTGCAAATGTTGTCTTGGAGTTGTGTGAGAAATAAGGGGCTATTTTGTAACTACCCAAGTTGGAGTTTTTATGTATATATACTATAATATGTTGAATCCTCGTAGTTTTTAAGTATATTTACTTTTTTATATTTCGACTCTCTATATTAAAAATTGGTTTCGTCACTGCGTATATGCGTGCTGGTTGAGAAACAAGCTTATAGTATGTGTATATAGTGAATTTCTCAATGGTATTGATCATGATTTGAAGGCTTATTCATGGGCAAAGTTGTAGTGAGAAACAAGGCATATAAGCTATCTAATAGGCAAAGGTAAATTCACGAATTGGAGTTTATGAGTTTTAAAGTCTATTATATACACATATTTAATGAATTCTTAAATTAATATACATCGCTTTAATCAAAATCATTAAATTTTGTATTTCTCATACTAGCTTCGCCTATACTAATAGCTACCTAGCTAAGTTTATCAATGGCTATTAGGCTAATATACTCTAAAGACGTCATAATAGATACCCTATGTAGAACCCCAATCCTTTTTTAGATTTGGTGAACTCCTATCGCAATGAATTAAACTCTGTTTCATGTCACACTATCTGTCAATCACATCGCAAAGTCATTACATCAAGATCATCAATCTATACCACTTGTATCAAGGTTATATCGATCATGTTATTATCAAGATTATTAGATGTTAACTTAAAATTTATAGACATTTATACGATAATCTAACTCTAATTGACCTCATAAATCTTGCACGTTATATATAAATAAGAAAAAGAGTAAAGCTAAAGCCAAAAAAAAATATACTCCCTCCGTTTCAAAAAGAGTGGTCTGGTTTGACTTGGCACGGAGTTTAAGAAATTAAAGAAGACTTTTGAATCTTGTGATCCAAAATTAAAGTTATGTCACATGTACAAAATTGTCCTTAATCTTGTGGTCTTAAACATGCCACGTGGAAAGCAAAAAGTAAAATATTACCAAAAAAGGAAAGAGGTCATTCTTTTTGAAACTAACTAAAAAGGAAATGAGGTCATTCTTTGTGAAACGGAGGGAGTATCTTTTTATATTTTTCCGTTATACTTAATTTACTCTTGAAGCAAACATTTTATTTTTATTTTTTTCCCTTTAAGAGAACCATGCTTTAACTTCCACGCTATTATTATTATTATATCCCCTCGTTGCTTCTACTTCTTGTAAACTACTATAATGCCTTTTAAGCCACACAAGAAAAATAAAAATAAATAAAAAGGTAAAATTTAGAGGAGTTAGACGATGAGGAATTCAGAACGTAACATACTAGCTCACGAAACACAATAACTTTTTCCTCCTATATATGTTAAATATCTATAAACATTTAAATATGAACTCATTATTATATATTAATTTGAAATTACGTTAAAACTATGTTTTTTTTAAAAAATAGTTTAACTAATCAAATATTTATATTTATATATATAAATAAAAAATGAAGTTCAGATAGTGAAGAAAGGAACTAATATCTCCGTAATCATTAGATGTCTTTATGGGGTGGGAACCATTGCTTGTGGATATGGTTTTGATCTTCCTTTACATTTTTATATGTTTAAAAGAACAAAGATATTGTACACAAATATTATTTTAATTGTTTTTTTTTAAGTTGTTTCAATTCAATCAACTTTGTAAATTTATCTCTTGAACTATGCTATTATCATAGAGTTTTAAAAAAAATGCATATCTTATAAACTTGTGCTCTAACCTATACTTTTTTCTTTTTAATTTAAGCTTAAATAGTCCAAATTATATCTTAATGACTCAACCAAAGGCAGATCAAACTCGGCTCGACCAAAGCTCATGCCCACCTAATTAAATTGATTTGGCTCGGCTCAGCTCAACTCAACTCAACTCGATATCTTTATCCAAAAAATTTAGGGGGGGGTGGGGGATAGTGCTTTTGTGTGAGAACACTCAGCAAACTTCACAATTCCTTTGAGGTTGCCACCTACACACACTTTACATGTTCACAACTATATATCATAGACATTTGTCTTGGGAATATAATAGAACACAAAGAATTAAAAAAAAAAGAAGCAAAACCCCAATTTATTATATTCTCTAAATCCACATCTAATGCTTTAAATCTTCAATTTTTTTCTTTATTTATATATTTTCTAAAAAAGGTAAATTTGGAATTCAATTTATTCTCTATTTGTTGTATCATCTTGTGTTAACAAGATTTTCTATCACATGACTTCTTCCTCCAATAATGTTGATGAAGAGGGTATGCAATTTTTTTATTTTTTTTTTTAATTCTAATTAATTTTTTGTTTATAATTTTATCATATTTATTGTTTGTGTGAGTAATTTTATGGTTCTTGGGAATTGAATACGCAGGAATTGAGAAGAAAGAGGAGCCAACACCTTTGGAAAAACATGTTATGTTTTTTGATATTAACAAAGATGGTGTCATTTACCCATGGGAAACTTATAAAGGTAATATAGTCCTTCTCCTACCTATTAAAATGATCTACTAAATTCATCGAGTTATTTTTTTTAGATGATAATTAGGTTGAGTAACCCTAAAGGGACGGAGCTAGAAGAGCGAAACTACGATACATGATATTTTTATGTTTTAATTTATGTGATAATGTTATTATTTTTTATTTTTTGTTATGATAATTCTTTATATTTGGAAAAATATTAATTTTGAAATATTTTAGATTATTTTTATTTTATTATTATAGACAAATGTTCTAAAATATTTGATAGAACATGTTTCAAAAAAAAAATTCTTTCTTTTATTAATTTCGTGCTTATTTAAATTTTGTCACACTTTTTTCATGTGCACCTGTAACCAAATTATTGTGGATTAATACACATTCTCACCTCGATACAATTTTAATCTGAATCAATTATTTATATCAAATTAATAAATATACATCTGTTTTCATGTATACTTTTTCCACTTAACTATGATTAATTAATAATACAAATTATTTTCATTTTCAGTTTTTCATTATCATTTACTAACTCTTTTTTTTTTGTATTTTTATCAGGTTTCCGAAAAATTGGAGGTGGCGTTCTCCTCTCAACAGTTGCTTCCATTTTCATTAATGTTGGGCTAAGTGGCAAAACTCGACCTGTAATTTACCTCTTTTCTCCCTCCACTTATTCGCACGTTGCGTAGATATTTTAAAATATTTAACAATATTTTTAAATTTAAAATAACTAATATGATTTTATCATGCACTTAGTAATATAATTTTAAAATATTGATATAAATCATTAATTTATTTATTGAATTAGTGAGAAAAGAAAATATAATAGTATTTTCACACGAAAAAATTAGGAAGTTTTCCATTATTTCAAGGAGAATCTGTTTTTCATCATACGATTTTTTAGTGAACTGATTTGATGGGAATCGAATAATCATATTTTATAACACAAATTTTCATTGATTTGCGATAGAAAAACCCTTTCTTTCTTTGTCATAAGTGAATATTAGATATTCCAATCTAACATGACTAGATATATGCCTTTTGTTATATATTCCCATAATTATATTATGGAATATTATATACTATTCTTTCTTAATTGGGCCATCAAGATGGCTTTGATGTGCAAGTTTATGCTATAAGACTTTAACTTTTAACCAAAAAAGAGAAGTGCTATAAGATTAATGTGCAAGTTTATGCTGTAAGATTTTAACTTTTAGCCAAAAAAAAAATGTTATAAGATTAATGTGCATATATGTTTTATGTACAGGGGAAGTGGCCATCTCCACTATTTCCAATTGAGGTGAAGAACATCAAATTTGCCAAACATAGTAGTGATAGTGATATCTATGATACTGAAGGAAGGTAATATACTAATATTTATACCTTTTATACATTGATAGCGTAAAGAATTTTATGTAATCACTTCAGGATAACTACACATAATAAGTGGAACAAGTTATGTGAAAAATAAGGTATATATACAACCTGACAATAGACTTGGTCTCATGAACTAAAAATAAGAATTTCGTTTCATCTCACCGTATATCAGAGTTACGCGACTTATCTCAATCGGTTTCTTGATTTATCTTGTGTTTTGGCCCTGATCTTATATTATATATGTTGCTCACACTCCAGTTAGTTGATAGGCTTGGGCGTGTTGGGGGTGTTAGAATTCCTGCAATATAATGACATTAGTAGTGGATGGGGGGAGTAATGAGTTTAACGTCTATACATTGATAATATATGAGATTTTACTATGTTACATCACTTAAAGGATATCTATATGCTATTATCAATAATGAGGGGAACTATAGTCTATAAGTTACCTGAAAAATAAGATAGACGACGTGTTATAGTTAAAGCATTATTGATATAAATATATTTTGTATCATCGGTGTATATAAGTTAAATCTTACTTCATATTTTGAAGGTTCGTTCCTGAAAAATTCGAGGAATTATTCAATAAGCATGGACGAACAAACGCCAATGCCTTAACCGGTGAGGAATTAGATGAACTACTCAAAGCAAACAAGCAACCCAAGGACTTTGCTGGACAGTAAGACACTCTCTCTCTCTCTCTCTCTCTCTCTCTCACCATCGTTACGGGTCATAGTCCTGCTATATACAAAATACTTAATAGCTAACATATGTACGTCATTTATCCATCCATGCATGTTGAAGTCTTTGAGACTAAGGGCTTGGATCGAGGTCCTGAAAAGCGTGAAACATAGACTTAAACAATGAACGCTTCTCTTTAATATATGCAATGTTTACCTCTTCTTCTTTTTTATAAAGAAAGTAATAGAAATAATTTGATGAATTATGCAGCATTGCAGCTAAATCAGAGTGGAAGATACTTTATCTCCTTTGCAAAGATGAAAATGGCATGTTACCTAAAGAGACAATAAGGAGTGTGTATGATGGTAGCCTTTTTGAACAAATGGCCAAGGAAAAGCAATCCAAGAAACATAGGTATACCTAATTACCTATCTTATTTGTTAACGAGGAGAATCTTGCAGCAACGGTAAAATTATTTTCATATGATCACTAGGATGTTTTCATGTAACCTATATATTACGAGTTGGTTTTTAGATACATAGATCAATCGATCATGCATTGATATTTAGGACAAGATAGGATGTTAAATTACGTTCCCCTTGGGGTTCGGGCAAAGGTTATATGTTCGAGGGTGGAATTAGCTACTAACACTTGTACTTTTATATTTTGTTGAGAGGGGGGAGAGGTACATTATAGGCTACTTTGTGCACTTGACTGTTTTTTTTTTTGGTTATGCTTTGTATATCGAGCTAATTTTTTTAAAAAAAAATTGTATTTGACATTATTGATCTTATTACTACTAACTTTTTGTTGCAGGGGTAAATCAAGTTCATAAAATAGGTGCAGCAGTTTTTTTTTTCTACTTGTAACTATGACTTTGTATTTATACAGTTGTGGTATTTGTTTCTTTATTGTTAAAAAAATAATTTCACTTTCCATTAGACTTTTGGTTTTGTATGATTCATGTTTAAATTTTAATTTTATGTTGATCTTGTTCTATTATTCGGTATTTGACGGTAATATAATCTTAAATATTTGAATTCACACGGTGTAAAGTCCATTAAAATGAGGAATTGTTCTATATAATTTCTTTTTATTTTTAAGGCATAAACTCAAGGCTTTTGATTTAGGATTATAGAATGTGTGTGAGTATTGAAAATATATAACGATAAAACAGAGGGTATTGAAATAAGGTGAATCTTAGAAGCTTAGTTGATTAGGTGAACTCTTACTTTGTTAGTGAGAGTTCTATTCGCCAGTATTCCACCTTACCCCAATTTAAACCCAAAAAATAGTATTGAAATAAATAAATGAAATGTAAGAAATAAACAATTATTTAGTCCTTTAAATAAATAAAATGTAAGAAGCTAGTAAGAGAGAAACTTCTCTACGTAATTTTCATGCTCTAAAGAAGTAAGCAATTATTTAGTCCGTTGATGAAAATATGTTGTTAGAAATTAGCGACCTACAACTTACGTTGTTAGACAACTTACGTACATACATAAGCTTTCCCAAATTTGAACAAAAAATATCTAATATAAATATATTATTACGTATTTAATTGAAACTTATCATAATTTGAACATCTAGATAAAATACTGCACCTTAAGAGGTTGTTGGTATATTGTGCAAACAAGGGGACAAAAAGGACAACTGTTTGGACGAATCTGTATGAGTTGTCAAATAATCTTTACATAAATAACCAATTAATAGATCATGGCTTTGCATGTGATGCGTCGAAAAAAGATTAGCTATAATAGTTATTTGATTTTCAAATGTTAGGTAATATTGGTATGAAAGCTAAAAATTAATAAAGTCTAAATCATTTACGTTCGAGAAATACGTCATTAACGGTTCTCGAATTATGGAGATAAAGTCCAAATCATCCTAGATCGAAAAATACGTCACTAACAATCCTCGAATTATGGAGATCAAGTCCAAATTATTCTAGATCAAAATACGCCACTAACGACCCTCGAATCATAGAGAATTCTTAATAGAGAAGAATCAGGGAGGAATAGAATTGTATCCATATTGATTTATCGATAAAATATTCTTGTTTCTTCATATTTTATTGTGGTTGATTTATTTTTCATATATTTAAAATTCGTTGCAAATAAATTATGGCACGCCCAGTGGGACCAAGTCTGCTCTTCATGATCTCTTCTCTCCGTACAAATCAAATATGCAAATCTGAAATTGCAAAGGTGGAAGAATGATCAATATTTCAAGTCTCGTCTTTGAGTTTCATCAAGTCTACACTCCAACAACGCTTGAAGCAGGGGCACTTGTAGGCATTGTAAATTTGTAGGACTACCAGATGAGTTCCATTTCAATTAGGGTTCTTGGAGGCTACTCAATCCTAAACCCTAGCTCATGCGCATATATATATATTCCCTTAAAGAGGCATCTCGAATATTCCACAAGTTCATGAAATATTCATATAGAGATCAAATTCAAATCATAGTTCGAGAAATATGCCACTAACAGTCCTCGAATTATGGAGATCAAGTTCAAATCATCCAAGTTTGAGAAAATACGCCATTAACGGCCCTCAGGAGATCAAGTCCAAATCATCCTAGATCAAGAAATACGCCACGAACGGCCCTCAAATCACAGAGAATTTTTAAGAGAAAAGAATCAAGGGAGGAACATAATTGTATCCATATTGATTTATTAATAAAATATTTATGTTTCTTCATATTTTTTTATGATTAATTTATTTTTCATATATTTAAAATTCATTATAAATACAGAGGTTAAACATCTCTCAACTATTTTATGTAATTATTTTTTCATATTTCTAATTTTTATAGTGAAAAATCCTAATTCCAACTAAAGTAGTTAGCATTGTGATGGTGTACGATTGATTGGTTTTAATTTGTAAGAATCTTCTACGTGAACAGCGTGTTAATACTTTTAAGTCAATAACCGGTTAATACGTTTAAAATTATGTGCAAATAGTAGTATATGATAAACAATTTAATTTGTTTATGAATTTGGGCATAAAATTTTTAAGTTATTGAAATAAAATTTATATATTTAAAAATTAAGTACTACAATTTATGATATTTGAAAATTTTAAAAAAATTATAGTATAAAAATAACTTATTTAAATCTCAAATTCGAAATTGTCATATAAATTGAGAATAAAAACTAATGCGGTCAATAATTAGAAAAAATGATTTTTTCTTCAAAACTACATGGCTAAATCACAATTACGTAAACGCAACTTTAATGAACCTAACAAATTATGAACTTTAAAAGAGTTGAAATGGAACCCGTGCTGGAAACTTAATTAAAAATAAAAATAAATAAATATAATAATAATAATATTTTTGAAAAAAACAACCTCGGAGGTCTTTTTTAAATATATATTTGTGTGTATAATTAAAAAAATAACAACCTAGCTAGCTTTGTGTGTTTATATAATTAAAATTAAAAAAATACCTCTTTTTAAAAGGATAATGAATCATTTTTTTGATTTTTTTAAATTTGTTTTAAGGCCCCTCAACGTCGATAAAAGAATAAATATAGATATCATGAATGTAATAATGCATCAATTGGACCACCTTATGTTAGGCTCTAATTATAAAACTATCATGTGACACACATCAAATAACATTTTTCTTGTTCAAATAATAATATGAACATACATATTTTTCCTATCCAAATAATAATAATGTGATACACATATTCCTTGTCCATGGTGATGTGATACTATAAAATTTTATTGTAATAATAAAGTTATAACTATATAAACAATTATTATCACCAGTGTCAATAATTATAAAAGAAAAAAAAATAAAGAATTAGTTTTATTAAGAAATTTTATGTAGGGTGCACCCTATAATTTTGCAATGGGAAAGTCTAAGGTAAACTCTTGATATCAAGAAGATGAATATGCTATTATAAAAAAAAAAAAATTAAAATATAAGTTTAATCGATTTAATTTTTATGTTTTTATTATTTTACTTATTACTTTTTTTTAAAATTAGAAGAATTGTTACGTATCACCAAGACTTTTATGCCACCCATGATGCTTATATATAGACAAAAACTTGTTACTTATTTGGTTATTAATTTTGGAATAAAGTATATTATAATTAATAGTTATTATAATGATAAATTATTTTTGTTAAAAGGTAGAATAATAGTATTTGGGTTAGTTATTTTGAGAACAAGACAATAAAAATGATAGAAATATGCCCAAAGGTTCCTCAAATTCATTTCTACTAAATATAATTCAGATTATTTTTGTAAATGAATAACTTCATAAATATTATACAATGCATGTTATTTTTAATATTATAAATCAAATAATACTAAAATATTAATTGCGACATAAGTAATTTATTTTATATTTATCATTTTCTAGAAGGTTATAGTATACTCTTTTCTTTTCTTTTTTTGAGTTTTATGATAATTTACTTCAAGTACACGAACCAAAATTGAACGTGCCTTAAAATGAGGGGGTGACAAGATGATTTCTAGCCACATCTTTTGATATTTTTGACTTTTTTTGTCCAATTGATAGGATTTCACAAATCCCCAATAATTGTGATGTTGTGTTGTGTGTCAATTGCCATAATATATTATTTCGGCGTCTTGTACACATTGAAGCCTGATTATTCTAGATTTATTATGCATAAGACCTCATTTGAGGACAACACTCCTTACCAATAATTTATTCGGCATAATATATAAATGTATCATTTAATTTGACATCATTTTATATTTTTGTCCTCAAAATTTGATTGCACAAATAGACAGTTAAACTTGTATAAAGTTGAATAAGTAGACACATGAGTCCTATGTAGCATAATACACGTAGGACACATGTATGACACAAATTGTCATTAGGATATCACGTAGAATGTGTGTCTATTTATTCAACTTTATATAAATTTAAATGTCTACTTGTACACACTAAAATTGAAGGGCATGAATATAAAATAAAGCTAAGTTAAAAGATATTCCTATTTATATAATATTCAAGATTCAAATCTAAAACTAGTGATTAAGAAAAAGACAATCTGATCCACGTCTCCACCTTCGTCCATACCAATTGCCATAATATTTATGTTGTTTTTTTTACCAAAAAGGGATGGGCATTTTATTATTTTAATAAATAACTTGCAATATCTTTTGTTGGCTCTACAACAACCATACATTTAGTTTTCACACTACCCGACATGATAGGTTAGAGAGATGAGTTCATTGATTACTTAATAATTTTCGTCTCAAATAAGTGTTAATTCGTTTTTTTTATTTGTAATATTTATTTTATAAAAACTAACTTTAAAAAAAATCAATTCAATTAAATTAAAATAATTTAATGTTTAAATTTTAAATATTTAAAAATAATATAAATTGTATTTTTTTCATATTAATATAAACAAGAAAAAATCTAAATTAAATTTTTTATCGTTGACTCTTGATGATAACTAAAATGAAACAAAAGGAGTAATTTTCTTAATTTCTAAATTTGGAAAGTAAGAGACTAAGAGAAATACATAAAAGTCCAACTTTTTTCCTTGTTTGGTGGACGAAATTAGGAAGAAAAAATCTCTCTATTGCAAACTTTTTACTCCCTCTACCGACTTTTATTTATTTATTTAGTGTTTGATATTTCTATTGAAATCAACTGCTGATTAATTTATGTATTAAAATGATTTTTTGTTGTATTTAAAAATTAAAAATAATTCGTAATTTTATATAATATTATTTATTTTGACTTGTAATTATAAAGAACGATATAATCAAATTATTATTTTATATATTATTTTGTTTGTTTCAAAATATTTTCTTATAAGTCAAATAATATTATATTATTAGAAACAAAAGCTTTTTTTCCATCAAGAATTAATGAAAATTTTGTGTTATAAAATATCGATAAGGTATTTTTTTAATATTATTATTAATATGATAAAAATTACAGGATTTTGTTGTATAATTTTTAAATTAATTAAATTTATCTTACATAATTTAACTTTAAAAATTAGTTAAAATTAACCTTCACCATCGAAGATAATCAAGTCCAACATGAACAGGAAGAAGTCCATATTTTTATTTTATATATTTCACTATATATACTCCCTCCAAAGTCCAAACAAATATTATTGAAATCTCCCTTCTTTATCTTTTTTCTTCTTTCTTCTTACTTCTTAATATATCTCTTTCATTTTTTCTAATTATATTCTTATTAATCCACAAAGGCAAAAAAAAAAAGAAATCAGTTTGATTCAATGGCTTCTTCAAATGGTACTCAACTTTCTCTCTCTATTCTTCTCTCTTTCATACACATCGTTAATTAAAAAAAAATTAGCGACAGACAATTTATGTTGTTAAATAATACAAAATTGTTGTTAAGATATTTTTTAACGATTTATATATAGAATTTGGATAAATTATTTAGACACATTAAGTAGATTTTTAATATATGTAAAATCTCTTCAAATTAAAGTTATTTAGTTCAGTCGAATCATAAACAAAATCACCACTTCATGTTTGTGCATTCTAAGAAAGTGAGATATTTATGCCTTAATCTGAAATATTTTAATTTCTCATTTCTTGAAATTTATACTTATATATGTTCATCAACACAAATAAAACATACAAAAAAAGGGAGTTATATGTATTGAGAAAATTAAGATATATATTATTTGGATGCAGGAATTGGAAATAATGATGAATTGACTCCTTTACAAAAGCATGTAATGTTTTTTGATATTAACAAAGATGGAATTATATATCCTTGGGAAACATATCAAGGTTTGCATTTTTCTTAAATTTAATTATATGTATTAAATTTGATATTTTCCTCTAATTTTAGTATTTAATATTCTACTTATTTTTGGTTTTATCATTTTTAGGTTTTAGAAAATTGGGACGTAATGTTTTTCGTTCACTTTTAGCTGCTGTTCTCATCCATATTGTTACAAGTGGCAAGACTCGACCAGTAAGTCGAATTTCGAATCATATATTTTTATTTACTTAATTATCTAAATTTTTATTTTATTTATTTATATCGTTAATCAGAGAGATTTGGATCGAGAATTTAGGTATATTGGTAATATTATATTGAGTTGTGTGGTTATTTAAACTTAAACCGTTTAAAGAGAATAAATTAATTTTGTTTTTTTTCAAACTTTATGTCTTTTGTTAATAAAAATAAAACATTTGTAATGACGACAAATAATATTTTAATTTCTTGTCGGTAGTATATTATTATATAGCAGAAATTATTAATGCCTACTGGCCACTAGACATGTCACATTAATTAACTGAATACTACTCCCTTTATTTCATATTAATTTGCCTCCATGCAAAAAATAATTATAATTTATGAAATTAAGAGATTTTTATAATATTTATAATATTAAATAATTACATAAAATAATAATTATTAAATTTAGTGTTTAGAAGTGTTATTAATAAGGTTAATTCGGCAAAATACATTTTTAATTAAAATCTCTTTAAGGAGTGCATACATTAGATCAATAAAGATCAAGTAAAATGAAATAGAAAAAATAGTATTTTGTCACTCTCTCTTCTCTTTAGAGTCGGTTTAAATTAACTTAATTTTGGATGTTTTTAAATTAAAATAATTTTTTATTTTTTTTAAATATTTGGGACGATAACTATGAGATGAGATATTTTAAGAGTGTTTTGTCTTCTAAATTATTAAAAGAGAAAAAGGATCAACAGATTAGTTGATTAATTATTATCTAAAGTAAAGGTGTAGATAGTGGTAGACCTAAAAGCTAGTTGTTTCTTTTTTATTATGACTAATGATTATGATAGGATGGATAATATCGTTAAGTTTAAACTTTGAAAATAGAAAATGTTTTAGTAGAAAGAGCATTTTCATCGCTTTATATATCACGTAAATCTAAATTATACAAAAAATTGTTCATTGTCACCTTTTGTTATAGGAGTTTGGATCGTGTCTCAGTCACAATATGACTGTTCATCCTATACATATAAATAAATATTTCGTTCATTTTATTTTATTTTATATATCTTAGTTTGATTATGTACGTAGATTAAAGTGTAAAATTTAAAAAAAAAATTATTTTTGGCTAAATACTCATTTATTTGTTTTGTTCATAGGGAAAATGGCCATCTCCACTATTTCCAATTGTGATTAAAAATATAAAATTTGGCAAACATGGCAGTGATTCTGATGCCTATGATTCTGAAGGAAGGTAAAAATGACCTTACACAATATACTTTATCTGTTTCAATTTTTTTAATCTTTTTTTTAAAAAAAAAAAAAAGTTTGGAAAATATTTTTCTTCGTGCCAAACATTATTGATTTTTTTTCCTACTTGTGAAGGTTTGTGCCAGAGAAATTTGAGGAGATTTTCAAGAAATATGCACATAATAATTCAGAGTCATTAACATCAGAAGAAGTGAATGAATTGCTCAAGAAAAATAGAGAACCTAAGGACTACTTTGGATGGTAATATTTATACTTCTTTTCATTTTTGTATTTTAAGTCTTAAACTTATCAGTAAATTTTATTTAGATATTTGTGTTATGATTTGTTTTAGTTGTATATATGAATACATGATAAACTAGTGTTCTTATTAGACTCTTTCGGCCTAAATTTAAGAAAAGTAACACGCATGTGTTTTCAAGCGTTTGTTAAATAATAGATAAGTTAATCAGTTAAAATATGTCACCTTCTTTAATTATATATATTAGACTCAATAATAAGCAGAGGTTGACATGTGTATAGATTATATCAAAGAAAAGTGTAAATTTTATGTAATTAACTTATTTACCTATAATGAGTATTTTGAAATTATGTGCATATATAGACTTTTCTAAAATTTGATGAGTTGAAAGTGTCTAATAGGAACATTTTATCATGTGTTTAATTGTTCCTTTAAAACATACAGTAATTTGAATATCTCTATAAGTAGGATAAGGTTTACGTATACTATACTTTTTTCAGACTCTATTTAGTGAAATTTTATTGAATTTGTTGTTATTGTTGTAATTTTTATTTTTTATTTTTTGTGTAGGCTTAATGCTATGACAGATTGGAGGATTCTATTTGATGTGGGAAAAAACAAGGATGGTATATTGACTAAAGAAGCAGTAAGAGATGTTTATGATGGAACCCTTTTTGAACAAAAGGCAAGAGAAGTTGCTGCAAAGAAGTCAAAAGAGAATTAACTATATTTAAAAAGTTATTTTATTTATACTATATTATTGTTTTGTCTTGTTTGATATTTTGATACTCTTTGTTGTACAAAAGTGAACATTTTTTATATTATTTTTTTTGTTTTAATTTATGTGATGATGTTTGATTGAAACGTTGTTTATTAGTTAATTAACTGAATACTTCTCCCTTTATTTCATATTAATTTGCCTCCATGCAAAAAATAATTATAATTTATGAAATTAAGAGATTTTTATAATATTTATAATATTAAATAATTACATAAAATAATAATAATTAAATTTAGTGTTTAGAAGTGTTATTAATAAGGTTAATTCGGCAAAATACATTTTTAATTAAAATCTCTTTAAGGAGTGCATACGTCAGATCAATAAAGATCAAGTAAAATGAAATAGAAAAAATAGTATTTTGTCACTCTCTCTTCTCTTTAGTCGGTTTAAATTAACTTAATTTTGGATGTTTTTAAATTAAAATAATTTTTTATTTTTTTAAAATATTTGGGACGATAACTATGAGATGAGATATTTTAAGAGTGTTTTGTCTTCGAAATTATTAAAAGAGAAAAAAATCAACAGATTAGTTGATTAATTATTGTCTAAAGTAAAGGTGTAGACCTAAATCATGCCAGTTGTTTCTTTTTTATTATGACTAATGATTATGATAGGATGAATAATATCATTATTAGTAATTTTGAGCTTAAATTTCGAAAATAGAAAACGTTTTAGTATAGAGAATATTTTTATCGCTTTATATATCACGTAAATTAAATTATACAAAAAATTGTTCATTGTCATTTTTGTTGTAGGAGTTTGGATCGTGTCTCAGTCTCAATATGACTGTTCATCCTATACATATAAAAAAATATTTCGTTCATTTTATTTTATTTTATATATCTTAGTTTGATTATGTAGGTAGATTAAAGTGTAAGATTTTTTTTAAAAAATTATTTTTGGTTAAATTCTCATTTATTTGTTTTGTTCATAGGGAAAATGGCCATCTCCACTATTTCCAATTGTGATTAAAAATATAAAATTTGGCAAACATGGCAGTGATTCTGATGCCTATGATTCTGAAGGAAGGTAAAAATGACCTTACACTGTTTTACTTAAAAATATATGTAAAAGGAAAATGACTGAGTTTCTGAAAAATCGATTAAACTTATGATTTAAGAGAAATCGAATTTCCAAAAAGAACAGAGTCGCCACTTAATTTTTAGTAAAAAAATCAAGAAAAAATACAAGATTTTTTCAAAAGACTTAAACAGATAAAATCAATTGAAAAAAGGTTTGTGTTCAAATGTACATTCCGAGAAGGTGTTAGGCCCTCGGAATGCCCACTAACTCGCGGTTGACCGACGATTTGACCAAAATGATTTTGACTAATTTTAAAATTTTAACTTTAAGTAAAAGAATTCATTTATTTTAACTAATTATTTTTTTAAATTTAACTAAGTAAAGAACTCACAACGTTGACTAATTTTGAAAGCTTAACGAAGTAAAAGAACTCATTTGTTTTAACTAATTATTTTTAAAATTTAACTAAGTAAACAGACTCATTTATTTTAACTTATTTATTTATTGCTATTATTATTTTTATCACTTTATTTATCTTAAGGGGAATGAACTAAAGGGGGATTTACTAAAGGGGAAAGGTTCATAAAATGTCAACAAGACTAATATTAAAATAAAAACTAAGTAATAAAATATATATACTTTACTTCGAAAATAAAATGAAATGACCATTCTTGAGGAATTTAATTAAGTTAAATCATAAGATAATCAAAGCATTAGTCAAATATAATAAAATAATAAAGGAGGGAAAGGAAGAGCATGTCAAATTTGGGCCTATGGCTGCGTTTTTGGGCCTCCTTCAGCCCATTTTCGCTCCCAAACACCTGTGTATACCGCAAAGGTATATCGATGTATATAGGTCATATTTTGACCTGTTTTCATGTATATCGGACTGTATACCAAGTGTATACGTCCCTCTTCAACTCCTGTAACCTGTATTTTAATTTTTAGCCTTGTATTAACTGCGCCTCGACCTATATATCATGTATACAGTATCTGTATACCAGTGTATACTGATGTATATAGCAGTTATACAGCTTGCTTTCGGGGCCTAAAATTGGTCTTTAACCCCTGTTCATCGGTTCCCTTGACTCGAACAATGAAGAGGCTGACTCGAAGAATTCAACTCGAAGAAATGCAAGGATGGAGTCCAAAGTGGACTCGAGTCGATATCACATGCATAAACGGATGAAAAGGGAATTAGACAAAAATAAATATAAGAAAACACAAGTCCCCACATACACATGGTCTAGTAATCAACTCATAATGAAGACAAACATACAACACATTTTTAAGAAATAAAGATCAAAGCCACAAGCCAAAGCATTTTTAACAGAAAAGAGATAAAGATATTTTCAAAGGAAAGAGATGACCATGGTAACTAATTGAAACTGAGATATGATATTTAATTAAGGTAACTTCCTGAACTAAAAAGAAAGAAAATGTAACATAAGTGAAGGCAATACAAAGGCAATAGTAGACTAAATAAATTTAGCTACCAAACATAAATACACAATGCAAAAAGGCTGTTGAGGGAATAACATTTAAGCAATTGTAGTCAATCAATTTATGCTTCCACGGTCCAACATAGAAACAGACCTATCCAAACTGAACCCGAAAGAACTGACATAGCGACTCAAGATCGAAAAGAGATAAAGCAACAAGGTTTATATATTTTTTTCTTTTAACTATAAATTTCACTACAGAACCAGGTAATCCAAAACAGAGAAGAACAACATGATTTATTCACAACTTTGCATTTTAAACTTACACTAAAGAACAACCATTTTTATTTCTAATTAATCAAAAAACAATTTAGCTTATGCAAATTCTGAAAAAAAAACTTGGGGAAACAGAGAAAGGGGATTAATTCTGAAAAAAAAAGAACTTCCATAAACAACCGAGATACCAAAACGAAATTATCAAATTTACAATTTCGCAATGCAAAATTTGCAACAACACATTTAGCAGCTATGACATCAAATTATCCACATAATGAGGCATTCTTATTTATAGCAACAACAGAAACTAACTAACAAAGCATAATAAACAATATAGGGCATTTAGAAGAATTAAATTTAAAGAAATGAAATTACTAAAAGAAGAGAATACTAAGTTCATCTAACAAATAAAGTAAAAAAAAAATTTTAACTGAAGCAAATCAGGATTTGAAAAAAAAGTTGTACCTTTCTCGGAGCAGCGAACGGGAACTAGACGAGCATGAAAGCGACTTCACCACCACTGAAACAGGATTTCGAGAAACTTCCGTGTTCAAGACATGAGCAAGAAGACGGAACAAAAATTTGAACTGTCACTCTCTGGTTTCAAGGCCCATCCTTAAATATTTTATATAAAGTTGTATAGCTAGCAATTTTACTATAATTTCGTCTCTAATGGAAGCTCTCTCCAATGTATATTTTTTCCAACCCAAGATCACCTATCCCCCCCTCAATGAAGATGAACAGGGACTATTTATAAGGGGAAAATGGGGCTCGGTTTAAAGGGGAAAAATGAGAGGGAGCTTCTGAATTTGAAATTTGAAATTCGAATCCTTGCTAGAGGATAAGGTTGCTGCCGGAACAGTACGATTCTTGTACCATTCTTCAGCGGAAAAGCATTGTAGCCGTCCGATTCTAGCAGAGGACGATTGAGGCGAGGAGATGAAGACATCTGGAAAGATTCGCGTACGGATGAACACGCGTGAGGAGAGAGGGAGAGGGATGCGAGAGCTGGGTCGGGTCGTGTTCTTTGCTGGAGTTGCGATTTAATTTTCTGGGTTTGGTCGCGTCTGGGGAAGAAAAACAGTGCCGGGTCGGGTTGGGTATGTATTGGAGCACTGCTGGTTGTTTTTTTTGTATTGTTGTATTGTTGGAAGAATTGGGTTTGGGCTGGGAATATTAAATTGGGTCTGCTGGGCAGCTGAAAAGAGGCAAGAAAGGCCCAGATTTCGGTCCTTTAAATGGTCCAATAAGGAGTGAAAACATTGGTCATAGATGGGTTAGATTTTGGAGTTTAAAAAAAAAAGAAGCTAAATTGAGTTAAATTAACAAATTCGGCTAAACCCTAAATAAGACGAATTAATATAAATTAATCAATGAGCTTCTTAATGTTAACGAAATAAAGTAATTAACTTAACTATAAACTAAATAAATTAAAGTATAAACTATTATATAACTAAATTAATTAACCAAATATTTAACAAAATCTTTTTGAGACGGATTTCGAATATTCATAAACTATACTAATTATATACAAATTTACATAAAACATAAATATTATATAAAAATTATAAAAAGTGATAAAAATAACTTGAAAAATATTTTGAATTTTAAAAAGTCAATTATTTCAAATCGTTTGAAATTTAAGAAGCTCGGTGACTAATTCATATCTTGGAGGTCCAAAATTGGGTGTCAACATACACAATATACTTTATCTGTTTCAATTTTTTTATCTTTTTTTTTAAAAAAAAAAGGTTCGGAAAATATTTTTCTTCGTGCCAAACATTATTGATTTTTTTTCCTACTTGTGAAGGTTTGTGCCAGAGAAATTTGAGGAGATTTTCAAGAAATATGCACATAAAAATTCAGAGTCTTTAACATCAGAAGAAGTGAATGAATTGCTCAAGAAAAATAGAGAACCTAAGGACTACTTTGGATGGTAATATTTATACTTCTTTTCATTTTTGTGTTTTAAGTCTTAAACTAATCAGTAAATTTTATTTAGATATTTGTGTTATGATTTATTTTAGTTGTTCATCTAAACACATGATAAAATAGTGTTCTTATTAGACTCTTTCGGCCTAAATTTAGGAAAATTTTATGCATGTGTTTTCAAGCGTACGTTAGTCAAAATAGATAAGTTAATTATTTAAAATATGTCATATTCTTTAATGGTATTTATTAGACTCAATAATAAATCGTAAAACCTTACAACTATTCTATTTGAGGTTGATCGTGTGTATATATTATATTAAAGAAATGTGTTAATTTTATGTAATTAACTTATCTATGTATAATAAGTGCTTTGAAAACATGTGCATAAGCTTTTTCAAAATTTGATGAGTTGAAAGCGTCTTATAAGAATATTTTATCACATGCTCAATTGTTTGATTGGAACATACTGTAGTTTAAATATTTCATGGCAAATTTAAGAAGTTGTTACTGAATTCTGTCACTTAATTTCCTTTTAAGGGAAAAAAAAATTCATGGTTAAATATTATTATTATTTTTCACGAGACGAGAGTTTTTTGGAAAGAGCTTCTCTATCTCTATGAGATAGTGATAAAGTTTGCGTAATTTTAATGAATTTATTGTTGTTGTTATAATTTATTTATTATTATATTTTTTGGTGTAGGCTTAATGCTATGACAGATTGGAGGCTCCTATTTGATGTGGGAAAAAACAAGGATGGTATATTGACTAAAGAAGCAGTAAGAGATGTTTATGATGGAACCCTTTTTGAACAAAAGGCAAGAGAAGTTGCTGCAGAGAAGTCAAAAGTGAATTAACTATATTTAAAAAAAAGTTAAATTTTATTTATACTATAAATTTTTTTTTGTCTTGTTTGTTATTTTGATACTCTTTGTGGTACAAAAGTGAACATTTTTAAATGGACTATTCACTACTATTTTTATTTTACATATATATAATTTTTTTATATTTTACTTGAATTGATGATTTATCGAAAACGTGTTATATTCAAGTCTTGATGATTTAATAAACTATGAGACCTTGTAAAGAGACTTGATCACATGATTAGCGTATGTCCAAGACTGTCATGATTGATGAGCAAAGGAAATAACCTAGTTTGGCATAACAAAATTCCAAAAATCAAAAGCCATTTTCTCTTAGAAAAGAACAAGCCCACACAAACATAAAGGGACCTGATAGAGTTATTTCTGAAAAGTTTTAAGTTGTTTCGATTGTGAGTTGTATCTCAAGTCCCAACATTGTAAGATCCATTTCTTCGTTATAAAAGAATATAGATCATTTCATTCCACATTCTGAGATTATTGAGTTCATGACTAGAGTTAGCTTTGAAGAGTTTGTTTGAAGTCTATATCTAGGCTAGTTTTGGTGTAGTGGGCAATAGAGTTATTGCTTAGTTTTATCTAGTAAAATACTTATTACAAATGGGAGGGATTATTTGTATAATTCGTAGATTGCAGGAGCTTGTAATCTGAATCTTGACTCTTTGATTAGTACAGTTATTGGTGAAATCCTGAGAGACAGGTGGTAGGTTTTCCTCCTTATTGATTAAGAAGTTTTGCATGTAAACATCATTGTCCTTTACTTTAAGTATTATTGTTTTTGTTGTTCATAATATTGTCAAGGGACCTGGTCCCTTTACTTGTGGTGGACTCATACAAGTCATCACAACGGCTCTACTATCTCAAAGTAGAAGCATGATAATGTACACACAACCCTCTTCAGACTTCATGTATGAGATTACAATGAGTATGTTGTTGTTTGATTAAGTTTAAGTGGGGTTAAAAAAAAGCTTTGATAAAAATTACTTTTGTGGTGAAAGTAGAAAAACAAGTTCCACAAATCGCATTTCAAATCACAATTGTGTTCTCCCCACACTCTAACACATCTAATCTTCACATTCACCTGTAGTCCCACCCACCCCTATATATCCTTTACCCCTATGTACAGAACCTGAGAAAATAGGCTATTAAAAATTCACTTATTTTTTTTAAAAAAAATATTTTCATTCGTATCGAAGAAACCCTATACCTCATTCACACCAAAAACCCAAAAATATTTACACCATAAATACCCAAACAGATTGTCATGTGTCATTAAAAGTGGTCCATTGAATGTGGCTTGCTGCCTGTCTTGGCCCCTCTTCCACACACATTTTTTTTGTTGTTTATTTCCTTATGTAAAAATTACATTTTTTGTCAATCAAATAAAATTATAATAGTATCAATTATTTAACCGATTCATTTATATTTCTTTTGTTTTTTTACAAATCCCAAGATGAGGATTACAAGCAGGGACAGAGCTAGCTTAGAGAAAGTAGAATTAGTGATGATATGTTGATCGAATCAAATATGAAAAATTAATTCACGCGGACGATGATCAACAAGTTGGCAAGCAAGTGTTGAAAAAATATGTATTAAATAGTACGATCGACAATATTATGAAAAAAGAAGTCACAATTATATTTAAAAGCATATTGTAAAGTCTAGTACGAGTCCTCTTCTGACTCAATGTGTGTTGTAAGGTTCACATGAAATATGTTATCCCGTATATATAGCGAGATAGCAAATCCATGGATATCTCAATCCATAGAATAACTTTATCTATTCCATCTCCAATATACGACACAAAGCCAAATTAATCCAAATTTCAATATGAATATCAAACGCTAAATGAAAATCCAAAGAAAATAGTACTTGAGGAGAAGAGAGTAAGACTTAGGTTGTCTAATACTTGGAAAGAGTTAATTATATTGGTGTAACAACAAATTTTGTGCTTCAAAAACATCCAGTGTAATCCCACAAATAAAGTATGGAAGAGTATGTAATCTTATCTTTATTTTGTGAAGATATAGAGAGATTGTTTCTGATAGATCATCGACTCAAGTGAAACATATAGATAAGACATAGTAATAAAATCCATTTGATGATGAAAAAGTCAATTCTTGAACGCTCATGTAGTCATTATTTTCCCTACTTCCATTCCAACTTTCACTACCTCCAATCCAAACTTGAGTATATCAATTATGCCACTGAAATTTTCCGATGATGATGATGAGTCTTGAACTACGAGTAGTTTATCTCCTAATTCATGTGAAAACTTCAAAGTCCCAAAACTTTCATTCCTATTTGAATCATTCCTACGCACTGACAAAATTACACTCTCCTTTATTAAAAGGTCTTATAAAGGAGAATGGATGGTAAAATAGAAATACCTTGCCTCCATATTATTATGAGTTTCGAAAAACAATTTCTTTCGTGACAACTTTTTTCTATTCTTTTTAGATACTGCATGAAAAAAATGATTGACCTAAGTCATCTATTTATAGAGCCTTACTTACAAATACCAAGATAGTCTAAGGACCACAAGCATATTATGGACAAAAATATCACAATCATATTTAACACAATTTGTAAATTTCTGACTCAATGCGTCCATTATACGTTCTATTGCATGTGTTTTGTAAGGTCCACAAACACAAATAGATACTTGACTTTTTGTTTTTTCGAATTTACTCAATATTCGATCATAGGGCTTTGAATTTATATTGAAAAGTTCTACATGTAGAAGAAAGAAAATAATGAAGAAATCGTATCAGTTAATAAGAAAAGCAGTGTCAAGTCGGAAAAAAATAGTGGATTAATTAACAATCTGGAGAATCAAACATTCACTGATAAAGTTGAATTTTAACTTAAACAGAAGGGGTAATAATGTAATTTCAATAATAAATAAGAAGAGACTGAAATTTGTACATAAATCGCATTCATCGAATGCGTTTTATGCCTTATTTTCTCAGCTCTTTCAATTTAGGCATCAAAGAAGGATCTTCCAAGTTTTCAACTCCATGACCTCTTTTTAAAAGTCAAAAAATAAAATTGTGGGTCGAGAAAAGAAGAATAAATGAGGGAATTAAAATTGTGGAGAATTGAAGATTCACCGATAAAGTTAAATTTTAACTTAAACAGAAGGGGTAATAATGTAATTTCACCAAATAAATAAGAAAAGACTGAACTTTGCACATAAATCGCATTCGGTGAATAGTTTAGGTATGAAACTCACACTCTCAATAGTTTACATATGAAACTCAAAAAAAAAGGAATTGTTTAGGTGTGTTTTTGACATTTATCTCTTCTTCTTTTTTTTTTTTTTTTTTTTATGTTTTACTTGAATCGATGATCTATTAAAAACGTGTTATATTCACGTTTTGATGATTTAATAAACTATGAAACCTTGTAAAGAGACTTGATCGCATGATTAGCGCATGTCCAAGACACAAGGGGTTGATGAGCATAGGAAATAACCTAGCTAGTTTGGCATAACAAAATTCCAAAAATCAAAAGCCATTTTCTCTTAAGAAAAGAACAAGCCCAAACGAACATCAAGGAACCTGATAGAGTTATTCCTCAAAAGTCTTAGTTGTTTCGATTGTGAGATGTATCTCAAGTCCCAACATTGAAAGATCCATTCCTTTGTTATAAAAGAATATAAGATCATTTCATTCCATATTCTGAGATTATTGAGTTCATGGCTAGAGTTAGCTTTGAAGAGTTTTTTTGAAATCTATATCTACTAGCTAGAGCTAGTTGGTGTAGTGGGCAATAGAATTATTGCTTAGTTTTACCTTGTAAAATAGTTGTTACAAATGGGAAGGATTTATTTATAGAATTTCTAGGTTGGAAGAGCTTGTAATCTGAATCTTGACTCTTTGATTAGTGCAGTTGTTGGTGAAATCCTGATAGACAGGTTGTGGGTTTTCCGCCCTATTGAGCAAGGAGTTTTCCATACAAACATCATTGTCATTTACTTTAAGTATTACTGTTTTTGTTGTTCATAAGGGACCTGATCCCCTTACTTGTGGTGGACTCATACTAGTCATCACAACGCCTCTACCTTCTCAAGGTAGAAGCATGATAATTACGCACTACCCTCTGCACACTTCATTTATGGGATTACAATGAGTACATTGTTATAGTTTGATTGAGTTTAAGCGGGGTTATAAAATAATTTAATTTGAGTAAAATGACTTTCCTAGTGAAAGTTAAAAAACAGGTTAGGGGTGTACAAAATCGAATCGAAAATCGAACCAAACCGCAAATCGAGTCAAACCGAAAAAGACACCCGACTAGTGGTTTGGTTTGACTTGGTTTGGTATTGGAAAAAAAAACCTGACTATATTTGGGTTGGTTTGGTTTTAACTTAAAAAAGCCAACCCGAGACCAAACCAACCCAACATTATATATGTAATTTTAAAATTTTATTTTATACATAAAAATATTTACTTTGATATAATTTTTAAATATTTCTTATACTATTTCATAGTTTTTATCTTTTAATATATTATTTTAAGTTTAAAACTTAGAATTCGGAATGGTCTAATAAAGATTATAGTTCATATATGTTGAAAATTATAATAAAACTTAAATCAAAATCAAATTGATATTAATGCAAAAAGAAAATCAATTCAACACTAAGAATGACAATAATATTGAATATTTGTTCTTTAGTTTTTACATTGGTTTAGATAATTAAAATACATAATCTAATTTTAATTTTGGGATAAGGGTCTGAAAAATACCCCAACTTTGGTCAGATTTGCTGGTGCGATACTAAACTTTCATGAGGACTTATTACCTCCCTAGACTATTTAATAGCGTATTTTAAACAGATATATTTGTCCACGTGGACATAAAAAAGAATGTAAAATTTTAAATAGTAATGTGTCCACGTGGACACATATATACCTTTAAAATACACTATTAAATAATTCAGGGGATAAAAAATACGGTATTAAGTAGTGTATGGAGGTAATAGGTCCTTATGAAAGTTTAGTATCGCAACAACAAATCCGACCAAAGTTGGGTATTTTTCAGACCCTTATCCCTGTAATTTTCCTTAAATATTCAATAATGTAACTAATACTTATTAAACTTATTTTAGCATGATTTAATACTTTTAAATTATGATCATTTTCATTATGACTTTGCAATATTTATTTTATATGATGATTTCATTATTATTTTTTATTGAATATTTTAGTGTTATCAG
>JAJOOR010006873.1:0-22964 GCA_036250505.1 Solanum acaule | reverse complement strand
CACAATAATAGTGTTACATTTCAAGAATGCTGCTTCAATTCAATGAATCAAAGAGCATTTCATATATATTTCCTCAAGGCTTTTTAGGCACTTGAGGAATTTCTGGCTTTGGCAAAGTTGGCAGTTCAGGCTTAGGAATGACAGGCATCTCGAGTTTTGGCAACGTTGGAAGTTCGGGCTTTGGTAGAGTTGGTAGCTCAGGTTTTGGAATTTCAGGGAATTCAGGCTTTGGTATAGTTGGGATCTCCGGGAGTTGTGGCATTTCAGGCTTAGGAAGCTCGGGAATAGTTACTTCAAGAAGATGGCGCGCTTCTGCTTGAATTACATAGCAACTTGTTATTGACAAAGTGATAACTAATAACATGAAAAAAGATTAATTGTGGTTGTAAGACATTGTTGAAGATTGATTGTACTTTTAAGTTTCACTTTAACAAGTTTATATAGAATATGTGAATGTTGAAAATAGGAATTGAGAATTAAGTTTTGGTTGTGATAATTGGTAGGAAAAATTGTTTGTTAGGTCATCTACTCAACAATAATATCCTAATTTTAATTTAACACAAACTTTCCATGTACATATTTTATGTTAATGTTGGTACATGGTCTTTTAGTTGGCAATCTAAACAGAGATAATCACCTTTCTTCAAATTTGTGGCAATTTAAAGTAGTTGGTCACCTTTCTTCCTGTACACATACTCTCTTTGTTTCATTTTACTTGGTCTGTATATTAAAATTAGATCTTATTTTAACAAATTAAGAGAGTTTTATTATTATTTTTCATACTACCCTTAGTAGTAAATAACTATATAAAGTAGTAGCAGCAGCTGATTTAGAGTTTCAAAACATCATTAATAAAGTTCGTTTAATAAAATACATCTTTAACTAAAGTTTTTTTAAGAATGTGTCAGATCAACATGAGTCAAATAATTATATGAAACAGAGTGAGTAGTTGGTCCAAAATAGTTCTCATTTTAGATTATTAAGATATAACTAATTATTTATCACTCAATAAATGACGAGAGATTAACGTGATGAAAAACAGAATATTATTATACTGAAAAAGTAAATAAAGATAATTTAATCAAATTGCTTTTTTAGTTAATATTTTCTTAAGGAACGTGTAAAGAAAACGTGACAAATACAATGGAACGGAGGGGTACAATAACATACACAGTATAGTCCCATAAGTAAGGTCTAAAATAATGGAATGCAACTCTTTGGTATTTTTTTGTTACGTTAAACTTTCTTTATTTATTAAGGATAAAATTGGAAAAACATCATTAATGTCTTATTAATTACATGAAACTCCAATTATTTTGAAACGAAGGAATTAGTTCTTAAATCGCATTGCACGGATGCGTTTTATTCTCTCAATGCAAAGTCTTATTCTCATATGCTAAAACTACATTTTAAGTGATGAGTCTAATCCAAACAAACCCCAATTGGTCTTTGTTTTTTGTTTTCTTTTACCACTAATTAATGCTCTTCTTATTTATTTTGAAATGAATTGTACATCTTCATTTCTATTAAGATCAAAATCAAATAGTTCCATTTTTTCCAAATTTTTGTGAGTAGTACTTGACATTTATGAAGAATCGTGATAAAAATAGAATGCCTTAATTCTGCAAGCCACTTAACGAAAATAATGAAACAAATTAGCATAATATGTAAACGTGTTTTTTAATTTGATCACATTCATTATTTGTTTAACTTTATACAATTTTAAATGTATACGTGTGCACAATCCAAGTAGAAAGGCATAGATATTAATTGAGGCTAAGTTAAAGCGCATATATATTATCCCTATTAAATTTTTACTAGGTACAAATATTCTGAATTCTTATTGTGAACTAGCCTCTTTTTTTTTTGCCAAAAGACTAAAACACATGCAAGGAATGAGACAATATCTTCTCTCCTCAAAAGAACTATGTGAATAGGAGTGGTCAGTGGACATGTCCACCCCTTGACGTAAGGCTAATTTTCACGCACCTCGATTGATTTTATGAGATATCTATTATCTTCCACCAGCAACACATATTAGATAATTATGTTCATCAAGGCTAGAATTGGTAAATAGTCATAAGAGATTATTTCCATGATCTAATTAATTCAATTTACCCCTTAATTATCCCTAGCCAGCAAAAGATGTATCCAACATAATCTTGGCTAGCATATATACCATCAAATAATACAATTTCTTTTCATCAATGCATATGGGACATCCGAGATAAATAAAAAGAAATATTTTGTCCATAAAGTCAGTCACAACATCAAAAATGATTTTTAGAAATAATTAATTAATGATGACAACTTAATTGTCGTTTAATATATTCTTTCAAAAGGCAATTGACATAAGCGTCTACTTTATTAAAGCTAAATATTTTACTAAAGTAGATTTTCATTATTATTTTTCCTTTGACTTCTTCAACTTGCCCCCACCAACATTATTTTGTGGGGCCAAAAAAGGGGAGTAATTAGTAAGAGTCTTGAGAAAAACGTGCTTGTCTTCCAAAAAGCAAATATTACTTTTTTATTGTCTTCCTAGAAATCACCATTGCACAACTAATATCAACGATGTCGGCAGGAATTTCAAAATCAGCTCATAAAATTATAATTCGTTCAATTTATTTATGTTTGTGTAGGTTAATGACCCACTTTATTTAATGATTGAACACATTTTGACCCATTTAGTTCAGCCCATTTTTAAAACTAGAGTGATATGCAATTCATATTGGAGAAATTTTGTCTATATTTTTATTTTTCAAAAAATTAATTTGATATACTTTTTTATAGTCATAACATAAGAAAAAAAATTTATTAGGTAATAAAAATATATTATAAGAAAACTAACTTTAGATTTAAAATTTAACAAAAATTGGGCGAGTTGAGTTATAACTCTGTTCTTAGCTCATTACACCAATCAGCTTTAATTCAAATAACATTAAAGCAGGTCAATGACCCACTTCCCTTTGTTAACCAATTCACTTTGATATTCTCGAGTTCAGTCTAATTCGCTCATTTGACACCCCTGATATGAGATATAAGATGAATATTTTTGTAGTTTCACAAAAGCATTTCCCTAATATAAGTAATCCTCATGTTACATTATACCCCATGAAAACATCTCTCCATCTATTTGACGTGAAATGTTTTTTTTTTCTTTCAAAAAGAAGAAAAGTGACTTATTGTTATTGGGCATGAATCATTAATTCATGAATTCATGACATACTTTTTTTTTTTTCAAAAAGAAGAAAAGTGGAAATATTATTGAGTATAGTTGAATTTTATTATAATTAGAATGATAATGTTTGTCTAAAAAAACTATAATTATTATAGTAATGTGTTGTTACATTATACTCCATGAAAACATCTCCGCATCTATCTGTGAAATGTTTTTATTATTATTTTCAAAATAGATCATATCTTATCACTTTAACTTCATATTAAATATAGTGCACATAAAAATAAAATATAAATTAAAAGATCTTAAACAATTCATAAAATTGATCATGTGGAAAAATGTTCATACCAAAAAGAAAATACAATGAATATTTTAGTACATGGAAGTGAACAAAAAGAAATATATTGCTCTTTATATAATATTTCTTCAGTTCATTTTTACTTGTCACTTATTCCTTAAATAGATTTTTATTTTTGCTTCTCAATTTTGACATATCAAGAAAAGACAATTATTTTTTTTCATATTTTACCATTAGTATTACATACTGTATTTTTCAAATCATTTTTCAAGAGTTAATACTAATTAAACATCAATTAATATGGGTAGTGTGGTAAACTACTTATATCAATTATTTTTTAATTGATGTGTCAAATCAAACAGTGACAGATAAAAATGAACGGGAAAGCATTGAATTTGGAATAGTGGAAGAGACTTGAATTAAAATATCAATATAGCGAAATTTGTTACTCTTCTTCTTACATTGCTGTCATTTTGATTTTTATACCAAAAATTTATTTTCAAAACCAAAATCAATAATTTGAAATTATATTTTTGCTTTAACTTCCGTTACTCCTATTTAAACTGTTTTGAACTAGCTTTTCTTGGGTTGACTGGCTTTCAGAAACAATTTTTCTACCTTTGAAATAGAGATAGGGTCTACGTACACGCTATTCTCTTCAGATTCACTTTTGTGGAACTACACTATTATTATTGTTAATTTGATTTTTGGATGGACAAAATATTTGTTCAACTTTTGATTACTATTTTGGTCTTTCCATTTTTTACTTTTGTATGATTATATATGAATATAGGTAAGAAAAAAAGGAAGTTACAAAATTTATAGTCTACCTAGAGTCTAGACTAGTGGTGGTAAATGGACGGGTTGGGTCAAATTTAGGCGGGATGAAAATGGGTCAACAAAAAATGGGTAATAATTCAACTCGCCCATATTTGATGTGGGTAAAAATGGATTGGGTAAAATATTAGTTTATCCATATTTTACCCATATTTTCATGAGTAAATAGTACTCTACTTAAGAATTCAACATGGAGAAAATATGTTAGTCTTTTTTTAGATGAAAAATATTGAAAATGCTTCATTTAGTTTTATTGTATCATAAAAGTCAAAGAAAAAAAAATCCTAACTTTTCAATATAAAATAAATTTATGTAATAACAAGGGGAGAATATTTTTAATTTCAAAGTAAATGAATAGTTGCATTTTAGGACTAAAACATGCTTAATGCACGTTAAGGCTTAAGCAATGTCAATACTAATACATGATTTGCTTATTTTACACTATTATTTCTTATCCAATATAAAATTAAACAAATATAAAAATATAATTATAATTAACAAAAAAAATGTACATTTAAAATATTTATTTTTGGAGGGCCAAAGACTTCACATTTTCAATTATAGAGAAAAATAACTAGTTCTATAGAGAACATAAAAAGGAAGAGAAGTTACAAATTTTTTTAATGATATCATGAATTTTGAGTGAATAAACGTTAAAAGCTTAACCCATTTGGCTAATTCATAGTTTACCCATATTTTTATGGGTTGAATATGGGTATCAACCCATATTTTACCCATGTAAAAAGTCAGTCACCCAACCCATTAAAATATGAGAGAGTTACCAAAATATGAGTGTTATGCCGTAATTTTCCTAACCTTTAGAAAGACCACTTTTGAAATGTTCTAAGTATAAAACAATTTGAGAAAATACTTAGAAAAGAGTCGCCACTTAATTTTTTAAAGAAATTAAGAAAACTTATAATTTTCAAAGATTATATATATAATAGTAATGTTTGTCTAAGAAATTTATGATTATTATAGTGATGTATTATTGTATATGTATAATGTTATTATTTGACGTTTTGATCTGTAATAATTTGAAATGTCATTTCGAAAGTTTTAAATGGTAAACCCTTGCTTTTACAAAAGATCATTTCCATAAATTCTAAATGAGAATTTTGCATTACCTAACAGCTATAAAAGGGCAGTGAGACATGCAATGATGAACCACACACACTTGTTAGTATAAACATTGTGATATATATCATATCATAAAATTAAGAGAGATGAGCCTTGAAGGAAAATTGATTTCAGAGATAAACATAAAGAGTGATGGAGATGTGTTCCATGAGATCTTTAGGCATAGACCACACCATATCTCAAACATGTGTGACAAAATACAAAATGTAGACATTCATGAAGGTGAATGGGGAACTGTTGGCTCTGTCATTTCTTGGTACTTCACTCATGGTAAGTCACCACCTCTTCTATACCACATCAACTAACTGTTATTGAGGTGGATTCGAGATTTAATATTTATGAGTTTCAAATTAACGTACTCCATAATAACTGGATTCACAATTATCTATGTATAAGTAATTCGTTGCTAATTAGAATTAACAATGAATTTTATTGTTTATTTGCAACAAAATTTGTCGATAGCTAATTACTATTTCAATTCATTGTTTTGTGTATAATAGATGGGAAAGAAAAGGTTTCAAAGAATATAATTGAAGCCATAGATGAAGAAAAGAAGTTGGTTAAATTCAAAGTGACTGGAGGAGATATATTGGAGGAATACAAAGCATGCTCTTTTACTGTTCATGTTGAGACAAAGGGTGAAAACAACTTAGTTACTTGGATCATAGAATATGAAAAGAAGAATGCAAATATGCCAGATCCACACACATATATGGAATTTGCTCTCAATATATCCAAAGATATTGAGACTCACCATCTCAACTGATAAATAAATATTGCTACATATGTATACTTATGTTGCTTGGACTCTTTGATAATACCGATGGATGCGTGTTATTTCACATAGGCGCTACAACATTTTTAAAAAGTACAAGCAATGCATATATACCATATGTTTGGAATTAAATTGTTGTCTTATGTCTTATAATAATGTGTGGTGTGCTTTGTAATGTCTAGGTTGAAGTGTTCAGAATATCATCAAATTATAAAAGTGTGACCATCTCATCTAAAAGCTTAAGTTGTTAGAGAGTGCACACTTTTATTATTTTTAATGATATTCTCAACAGTCTACTATGTAGTAAAAGATAGAGTGTAATTTTTAATTTCTTTGTGGATTGAACAACAGTTTGTAAAATTCTGCTTAATGATGACTGATCAGCCTGAGTCTATTTATATTGATAAATAAATACTATTTGGGTTTTGGATTGTAACACAATGTGTGTATAATGCATACCACTTGAAACACAAATACAATAGTGAACTGATGACAGAACAATTACATTAACAATTTTTGTAATTGATGATAGAATATCATGATAACTATAATATATCCAAAATGAAATTTTCTAGCACAACAAAGAAAAACTCATGACCATATAACACAATAATAAAGTGTAACATTTCAAGAATGCTTTCAATGAATCAAAGAGCATTTCATATATATTTCCTTAAGGCTTTTTAGGCACTCGAGGAATTTCTGGCTTTGGAAAAGTTGGTAGTTCAGGCTTAGGAATGACAGGCATCTCGAGTTTTGGCAACGTTGGAAGTTCGGCCTTTGGTAGAGTTGGTAGCTCAAGTTTTGGAATTTCAGGGAATTCAAGCTTTGGTAAAGTTGGGATTTCTGGGAGTTGTGGCAATTCAGGCTTAGGAAGCTCGGGAATAGTTACTTCAAGAAGATGGCGCGCTTCTGCTTGAATTACATAGCAATTTGTTATTGACAAAGTGACAAGTAATAACAAGAAAAAAGATTGATTTTGGTGGTAAGACATTGTTGAAGATTGATTGTACTTTTAAGTTTCACTGACAAGTTTATATAGATATGTGAATGTTGAAAATAGGAATTGAGAATTAAGTTTTGGTTGTGATAATTGGTAGGAAAACTTGTTTGTTAGGTCATCTTCTCAACCAATAATATCCTAATTTTAATTTAACACACACTTTCCATGTACATATTTTATGTTAATGTTGGTACATGGTCTTTTAGTTGGCAATCTAAACAGATATAATCACCTTTCTTCAAATTTGTAGCAATTCAAAGTAGTAGGTCACCATTTTCCAATAATGGGCACACTTCTTGTACACATACTCTCTTTGTTTCATTTACTTGATCTGTATATTAAAAATAAATCTTATTTTAGCAGATCAAGAGAGAGATATTACTTTTTTTCTATACTACCTTTAGTATTAAATAACTATATAAAGTAATAACAGTTAAATTTAGAGTTTCAAAGCATCATTAATAAAGTTTCTTTAATAAAATACATCTCTAATTAAAAATTTCTTAAGAATATGTTAGATCAATATGAGTCAAGTAATATGAAACGGAGTGAGTAGTTGGTCCAAAATACATGACAAATAAAATGGACCAAAGGGGTACAATACACTGCATCAAAAATAATCATTAGCAGCAATTAATTAACGGCAATAGCTTAATTGCCGCTAAATATCTATTTTTAGCGGCAATTAGCACTCTTTGTATATGTCCCTAAAGCCTTTAGTTACACTAGATCTAATGGCACTTAACTAATGTGGTAAAGACTTTAGCTATTGTCAGTAAAAGTTGTTTTTATTGTAGTGATAACATACACAGTATAGTCTTACAAGTAAGGTCTAAAAAAATGAATGCAACTCTTTGGTATTTTTTGGTTACCTAAAACTTTCTTATATAAAAAGGGTAAAATTTGAAAAACAGCACGTGGAACTCCACATATTTTGAAACGGAGGAATTTGTTCTTAAATCGCATTCCAGGAATGCGTTTTATTCAGCCGTTGCAAATTTTGTTCTCATATGCTAAAACTACATTTTAACTGATGTGTTTTTCTCTTTTACTACTAATTAATGCTCTTTTTATTTATTTGGAAATTAAATGTACATCTTCATTTCTATTAAGGATCAAATAGTTCGATTTTTCCACATATTAAATTGGCATAATATATAAATGTGTCTTTTAATTTGACCTCATTTATATTTGTGTCCTTCAACTTTGATTGTGCACAAGTAGACACACACGTCCTACTTGGCGTCCTACATAGCAATTCAGCATCCTATATGGCGTCCTACGTGTATTATGTTACGTAGGACATGTGTGTCTACTTGTTCAATTTTATACAATTTTAAATGTCTACCTGATGCACAATCAAAGTTGAAAGGCATAGATGTTAACTGAAGCTAAGTTAAAGCCCATATTTATGTATTATCCCTATTAAACTTTTACTAGGTACAAATATTCTGAATTCTTATTGTGACTAGAAATGTGGATTGTGAACTAGCCATTTTTTGTGCCAAAAGACTAAAACACATGACAAGGAATGGGACATACTGCCTTATCTCCTCAAAAAAAAAACTGTGAATAGGAGTGGTCAAGGGACATGTCCACCCTTGACGTCAGGCCAATTTTGGCACACCTCGACTAATTTTACGGGATATCTATTATCTCCCACTAGCAACACCTACTAGGTAACTATGTTCATCAAGGCTAGAACATATGGGAAGATCACCTAGTGTTTTTCGAACGTGATACATCATGATTGTTAACTCATTGCTTGGACCACCAGGCCACAACCTTGGGCGCTATAGAAATGAATATACTTTCTTTCCAAAAAAATTGGGCAACCAAACATGGGAAAGAACTTTTGCCAGTAAGCTAGAAAGGAAGAAGCATAAGCTCTTCAAATTCACAACATTTTAAGAAAAAGAAGTAAACTGTTAGTAACAATCAGTCATTGCATAATCAACCAATATCTATTTTAACCTGAATATAACAAGTAGACTTGACAGTGACTCAGGGGACTCTCTACCAAGATTTGCTTTATTCGAACGACTAATTTCAACAGACTACAAATCTAAAGAACTGATAAAACGTTTAATTTCTCATTACGAAAACACCAACAAGATCAAACATAGAGACATGAAAAAAGAATAGAATCAAAAAAAAAAAAAAAATTATAGATTACTTCATGTCGACTCTGTGAATTCAGTAAGAAACTATCTTGCGACTGAGTGATTTATTGAACCATGCCTTCCAACTTCCAGATCCCTTCCGAGCCATAACTACTTGTTTCCCATCAAGAATTGGTTGTTTCGCATCAAGAATTGGATTCTCAGACTGTGGCTTCTTGACCAGCACAAAGTTACGAACACCAAGCGATCCAATCGTCTCCCATGGACTCAAATCTGAAATAACAACACAAATGTAAGCAAAAACACACATCACCACAAAATGAAAAGGTTTACGCCTACCAAATCCTTTTAAGATATAGTTGGAACAAACAGCAGAAGTCACAACCAACATAACTCTACAATGTCACACATGAAAAGCATCTTAGCCAACGAGCAGCAATACAAAGATAAAATACTGCGCAGCAAGTTTAGGGATAGCAATGAGGCTGGACGAGGAGGGGCAAGTTGAAGACTTAGTCGATAAGGGTGGGACATTTTCTTTCAACATTCTCAAGCAATGGCGGAGCTAGGATTTTTAATAAGGGGTTCAATATCTGAAGAACTAAACACACCAACTAACCAAAGGGGGTTCGACATCTATTATATATATATAGATAAAAAAATAATTTTAACCGTGTATAAATAAATAGTAATATTTCCACCGAAGGGCCCAGAAGGCTGGCTCCGCCCCTGTTCTCAGGTCCTTTTATTCATATATACATGATTAACTAATCAATTATACATGTAAACTGAATAAGACATTGATCAATATACGAAAGCAGAATTGGAAACGATGAAAGGTAAGCAAGAACATATTTAAACTAAACACCATGCCAGGACGAAGCAATCTCATTTCTCAATCTCGAGTAATATCATAACAAATCAATCTCAGCTAAGCCAAATCAAAACACATTTCTCAAAATGCAACTAATCAACGAAATATAAACAATTACAATACTATCAATACCTTCTGTTACCACGGTTGGGCAATACAGCACGAAATTATTAAAATTTGATCCAAGAACAGGGAGCCTCTCCTCACGAGCATAATTTTTCAACGCGATATCAATAACATTAGCCACAAGCTCCTTTTCATTAACAACAAATCGGATCGGTCCAGCACTCCCAACAACAGTTATACTAATCAACAACCGATTTCCTTTCCCGGATTGAATCTTCTTCGTCTTATAAAGCAACATCTTGTTAATCAATCTCAAATTCGTTACAAATAAACAAAAAAAATAATAGTTTGGATCTATCAATACGAAAATGGCCTACGAGCCACGAAAACACAGTTTCTCTGGTACGTAGGCCAAATTATGTTCACGTAATGGATGGCTCAAGGATCAAGACCAATGGAACGATAATACCAACCTTCTTTGCAAGATGCAAAGCAAAAAGAAGAAGAAATTGAAATCTCCCTAATTGGAGATGATAAAGAAGTAATCATCAACAAATTCTTGAAAATTTCCACCATCAAAAACGAAAATTTGAGCAAACCAATGTAAAATTTTGTAACAAAAGAGATCAAATCTCAAGAAAAAACTGGAAAAAATATGAAGAAGATGAAGGAAATTTATAGGTTTTTGTTTTAGGGTTAGGGATTTACCAAATTTGGGGATTTTTCTATTTTTGGAAGAGAGAGGTGATTTATTCGGATCCTTTACCGTACGACCCGGGTTTTTTTTTTAAATTTAACCACTTGTCCTTATTTTTCTCTTTTCAAGTCAGTAAATTTTATTTTAAAAGTGGGACAGTAGATATAAAAAAAAATGTGAAAAAGAGAAATAAAACTGTCCCTCTAATAAAAGTGAAGTAGTATGGTACAATCCGCGCGGGATGCGTGGACGTTATTAAATTAATTTATTTCTGATAGAAGTGAATTTTGATAGAGTTATATAAGACTATCAAACGAAAAAAAAGGATAGAAGTTAAAATTTGATGAAAAAATCACATCGCTAAATAAATAATTAGTAACTATTTGGAAAAATAAGTGTGAATTTATATTTTTACTAGTAAGAAATGTAAGTAGTTCTTAATTCATGATTATGAGGAATTTGTGTGTTAGTTTCTAAACAAATAAAATGATAACCATTAATATGAAGCCAAGAAATCATTGAATTTTCTTAATCATTGCACCCTTTTTGTTTTTCCATTATTTGCGGATAGATTTAAAATAAAGCAAAAGGAAAGTGACTTGAAAGTTGAAACTAAAGGTTTCAAATTTCAACAAATATAGATTTTAGTGTTTAACCTAAAATAACATTTCTCTAATCTTTTGCTCCTACCAACATGGATTGTAGTGCAGTGGTGGAACTGATTCACCTTTAGCCAGAAGTCTCAGGTTCGAGACCTAGGTATGGAGAATATACTGGTGGGAGTACCACCCATGAATGGACCATGTAATGTGCAATCCAGAATTAGTCGCAGCTCCAATGTTGGCTCCAGACACCAAATGGAAAACCCAAAAAAAAAAAAAAAAAAAAAAACCGGGTGAGCTAGATACGGTCCGGAGAGCTTCTGGAAGCAAGCTCCCCGGACGATGAGTATATAACAATTGTTATAATGAATTGGTGAAGATTGAGACTGAAAAATGTACACAAGAAAATTAAGATTGTAAATATGTGAAAGAACTTAATTCAAGAAACTCCATGAGGTAAGATCATTACTGAATACATTTAATATATCTGTCAAAAAAACAGATTACTGCTTTCATGTCCAACTAGAGGCATCGAGTAGTAATCCGTATAACTTCCAAAGGCGCGTCAAATCATCACTGGTCTATTAAAGAGTGCAATTTCTGTCGAAAGATGGGGATTTTGCTTGCATCTATTGCCATTACCAAGCCAGTTAGCCGATGATCTTTCAGCTGCAACGTTAGGAGACGAATAAGTGTTTTATTCATGAATGGCAATCAGATGGCAAGTATAATCACACGAGCAATGACCAAGTAGAGAGGTTTCCGATAGACCCTTTAGTTCAAAAGCAAAGTTTGAACTAAGGCTAACATGTTGCAGACATGGTCTCTCAATAAATAAGAGCAATTGCATTTCTACAGTTCTGAGCTATGGACTTTGAGCACTGATATGGCAAATTATTTACTGTTTTATAAATAATTTGTTCTTAGAGAATAACAGAGTGATGCAGTAGACCCTTTCAATTAATCTTAGCCTCTATCCCAATTGAATGACAGTGGAACATATATATACAAGTGACATATTAGTTGGTGTTTTCTTTGTATTTTCTCCAATATACAGAATTTAACGAATTGCAGGAAATCAATATATATATATATATATATATATACTAACAAACATAAACCGCCATCAAAAAATACATAAAGCTCTGATATTATGAGAAAAGCACTTGCCTCGTCAGTTCTAACCAGCTGTGTATGCAAAGGAAAACTGAAGGACCAAGAGCTTAACTGAAGAAACATTTACAGGAAGAATCAGAGACGTTGCAGCAAAAAGGCAAGAAAATAAAAATAAAAGTAAAAATAAATGATGGTACCTCGTAAAAGATTTCGTCTTCTGCCTTAATGTATACAATAGTTTGATCATCACTTGGTCCATTTTGCTTGTCCGCATTCTTATGCTATAAGAAAATCCATCAAGCAGCGGACAATTTAATGTCTACTACACTGTAATAAATCCATACTCAAATACCAAAAAGGTACGAATAAGCCTTACCTTGTAGATTTTACTGATTACTAGGTAAAACTTGCAGCAGAAAGAACTCCGGAGCTCCTTTGTAGGCTTAAAAGACATAAGAATGACAAAAGTTTCACTACACCAAGGTAAAGCTACATTCACGAGAGGAGAAACGGCAGACAGAAAACAATACGAGCATGTGAAAATAATTCATAAATCTCATCCATCTAATATTCTCATCTAACCTCATCTTCTGTAGCCCAAGAGACTTCATCAAAAAGTGCATCATAAAGGGGTGGCAAAAGCTGGGGAGGAAGATTCACAACACGTTGAGAGACCAAGAGACCAACATCCTTGGCTTGGTCTCCCAGAAATAAGCTCAATTTAGAGAACACATCCTTCTGGCGGCATGCTTTAAGCAGGAACTCTTTAAGGTCCGCCATGCACGCTAGATCCTATTTTTAGACAATCAAAGCCAGACAAACAGTGAATCTGCAAGAATACAAGGAGTATGACACTAACAACATTATGAGCTCCTGTACAGAATTAGCAAATTTAGCGATGGACAAACAAAATGGGAACTCAGAAGCATCTCCAAACTCGGATGCCAAATTTGACATCACAGGCCGGGCGATGTGGTGACTAAATTTTAGCATAACATGGATGTAGCACATAAAGTGTTAGCTTCTTACCTTATATCTACCCAAGTTAAGAGCAGTGATAATGGAGTAAATACCATCATCGTCATCATTCTCTATTTTAATAACAGTTCCCACTGTGGGTTGACCCAGTATTACATCCACAAAACCACTCAAATCCCATTGCTTATCATCAAGGTAGGTCTGCAGCAGGATTTTCACCCCATGAAAATCACTTGGTTTGGGATCAAAGAACTCAAAATCTGCTTGAACAGTGCCCTTTCAAAACCAAAGGAGAAGCTGTTAGTGTACTGACATCACATACGAAAAATCATTTACCAGCAACGAGTAATGGAATGTCCTTACATCAAACTCTTCACCATCTGAAGAACCGGAATCTTCACTCTTGTCTATTAGTTCGTGATTTACCATCCTTTTACCTAAGATGGAAAACATTCGGCTTCAGAACCAGAAATTGAAATGGATCACTGTGCTCATAATAAGTTTTCATGAGATAGAAACTACATACTATACACCAAAATAACAACTTAATCAAATACTTCACCTGAAGAAGTAGGTAGATTATTTCCTGGAAATCTGGGATTTTGAACCTTGTGTGCAACCTTGTTATTTGAGGCAATCCGTGCCATTGAACGAGCAAATGGAGAGAAACTTAAAGGTAGACATCGCACTGGTCTGCAATGTCTTGCCGGCTTTCGGGGCATTATACAAATTAGGCAAACCTGAATACACAAGTTAGCATTTTTTAATGGTCTATAAAATAATGTTGAGAAGCAGCCTCGGGAAGTTGCAGAGCTTAAGATACAATGGAAAACACAGATGACTCCTTTAAGTTTCAAAGATTTAACAGATTGAACAGTAAATGGACATTATAATTAAACTTATTACTTGTTGTGGTAAAATAGCCTCTCAGAATATTCACTGATATCAGTTCAAAAAGACTTGAGAGCAAATTGTCTGCACAAACGAAGTATAGTCTTGAGGCTCATTGCCCTCTCTTTTTCTCTGTAATAACCATCCAAACAAGAATGTTAACGATTACGTTCTTGCCCTATTTCTATTTGTCTCTTTTCTTGCCCATCCTATATAACTCCATCACATCAACTGGAATGTCACTCATAAAAATACAATAAAAGCCATCTCTTTCAGCAGGGTTTATTGTGTCCTATAACACAAGAAGTACACAGAGATATGAGCTTCAAATAGGAGGCACATAAGATAAAGTAGCAAACTTTTACATGTCATAAGTAAATTAAGAACTTTATGATGACAAACTCCCTTTCTCTAAGTACAACAGCATTCTTTAGCATAACAAGATAGGAGGGTAAATGGTTTATGCTTCAGCTGAAAATCCAGTCAGAAGAACACCAAGATTATTTACAACTTAGCTCCATCACCAAATGCAACAATACAGTTGCGGGTGTGAGGTGACATGTATCTCGTAGAACTAGTCTAGGTGCACAAAAGCTAGCCCGAACACCCTGGTTAAAAAAAAAAAAAACCCAACAATGCAAACTCCAACTTCAGCAAAAATCACAAACCCCAACACCTAATTTCAATTCTTGACAGAAAAAAAAAACAAATTTGAGCATAGAAAAGTCCCCTTCAGCAACAAATGCAAATCAAGTAAAACTAAAAGCAAAAACTGCTACTAGAAGAGAATCATACCACAAAGAGAACTGTGTACTGACAAAAAGGTGGAAAGGGTCCGCCGGCGGGGAAAGCTCCGGCGAGGAGGATGGAGGCCGGAGGGAAGTACGGCAGGGTTTTAGTTTCTCCTGATTCGGTCGAGGGGGCGGGGGTTTTAAGACTCTCTCAAAGTTTTCAAACAAAGCAAATTTAGTCCCTTAATTTGTACCTATTACTCTCGTGGACAGTCTCGTTATTTTCGTATAATGTCAATTTTTAAAAATTATTTTTTTAAAATTTCACAACAAAACATGATCAAACATTCACCAAATGGTTCATTACAATTTACATTAATTTTATCAACTATGTTTGTAACTCACTAGAGGCTCGAGAAACAATGAAAAAAATGTGTATGACGAAATACCAACAATAAGAAGAAGGAAAAGGACCGAATAGAGGAAGTCCTAAGCATTTGACGATCTCGAATGTAAATGATCTTAAGCAAAATAATTACTCGAAGAATAAGTGAATTTATTATTTATTTATTTTTAATAATTAATAAGTAAGCAAAAAATATGATCGCAATGTAAAAATCTAATAAAATACTATAGGGTGAGAGTAGGGTTTCGGAGGGTGTGGATATTGGTGGCGTTGAGTTTGGAGGAGATACCGAACTTGAAATATCACTTGTTTTCCTTATCTTCATTTTTAAAAAATGGCATTTCCTTCATTTACGCAAAAACGACTTTGACAGGGGAGATGAAAAAGAATTTGTTTTCTTCGATAAAACTATTTAAATATAATAAATATGTTTAACCCATACCATACCAAACAACCATTAGAGTAATGTTGTAGGCTTGTAGAGAATGTTATTCTTGGATCTTTATAATATATATCATGTATTTATTTATTCTAAATACAATTAATATATATAAATGATTTTTTAAGTAGTCAATGACATTTCTTCTTCTAGAATATAGATATAGATCTAATAAACACACAAAATTTAACTCCCTGTCAAATAATATTATATTGTAAATTCAAATTCAAATTTTATGTATATATCATGTATTTATTTTTTTTAAAATACAATTAATATATTTAAATAATCTTATAAGTAGTCAATGATATTTTTTTCTTCTAGAATATAGATATAGATCTAATAAACACACAAATTTTAACTCCCTGTCTAATAATATTATTTACAATTCAAATTATATACTATGAATAATCTCTACATTTACGAGCCTATGTTTTCCATCTTTTTCTTTTAAATGGGCATTTGTTCAATGTTGACTATATTCAATACAATGAATTTAAAGCATGAGTATTTGTTCAATATTGACTATCTTCATCACGACCAATTTCAAATAATTTCTCTTTTGATATTTAAAGAATAAATAAACATATACAAAACCTAACAAGAAATTTTGAAACTATAAGGTTTTATTTTTTATTTAAATAATTAATTTCATAAAGTGAGGATGCTTGTAATGATTCGGTAAGTCATTTTTAGAAATTTTCATAAAATAACCGTTTTACCCTTCCTGATTTTGGCCCTGAGTCATTTTTGAATGAGTTTTGAAATTGGTTTCAGGTTTTGAGTTAAAAGTTGTGAATTTTGAGAATTTTGGAATTTGAAAGGTTAAAGTTGTTAAAAAATGGTTTTCGGTGTCTTTTGGAGTTTCGAGTGTCATAATTGAATTATGTCGATTCCATCAAGAAATATGAAAATATTTGTCATAAGAGAGTTGTCGGTTTCATATTCGAAGTCTTTTTGAGGATTTGAGATCCTAAGATGTTAATTGTTGAGATTTTAGCCTTTGGGTTGATTTTGGTCAATATCCGGGGTTCGCATGTGTCACTCCCCGAGCCTACACCATGGGCGGGACTGGCACTCGAATACTATTGTTGGCCCCAAGCCCTTGGTTTGGCATACTACTCAGCGAAAGACTTACTCATGATAAAATACTTTAAAAAGTAAATTGAACTGCTCAATAAATACTTAGAATGTATAAAGAAACATTCACTAGCCAAAATGGCAATTCAAGTCTCAAATATCAAAACAGAAATGGAAAGACTTAAGAACTAACATCAACCAACTGTCTATGAAGCCTCTAACAACTGAGATGGACATTGGGACAAGACCTACGACATCCTAATGAACTAAAATGATAAAGTAATGAAAAAGGGGATCCTCTGAAAGCAAGGAGGCTCACCAACAACTCTGAAGCTCAATTGGATCAACGATGTGCTGGATGTTGATCCTGGTTACCTAAATCTGCATCATAATAAGATGCAGTCCAACTGGCATCAGTACATTGAATGTACGAGTATGCAAGGGAAATTCTAAAACAAGACATAAACTTGAAAAGAACTGAAAAATAAACCTGGTCTCAACTCAACTCAATTGAACTGAACTCATTTCAATATAAAGCAGTATAAACAAGTGCAATATAATGAAAAAAATTTTAAAACATGGATAACAACTCTGTGTATTTAGAAATACAATAATAACTATGTATGTATGCAAGGATACAATGTAAAATCTAAATGTATGTAAAAATACAATTTACTTTTGTGTATATAAGAATACAAAATACTTATGTGGGAGTTTCTCTAACCGACAACCATCACTTAAGAGTTATTATGATGATGCAACATTTTGCCTCACGCTCCCAGGGCCGTCTTATACCTTGCCAATGGTATAGAACCTGACTACTAAGTGGATCCACCAATCTATGCTAAAAAACACTAAGGAATCATCTAAAAAGTATAACCATTTTCTACCCATGATGGCTACATGGTTTATGGGGGTTGGGGGTTGTCTGAACTCTCCCCCATATCGGTGCTCAATACTACTCCTAAAATATAATACTAGCACTTATGTTTAAAAACATACTTCTTTCTGTGGTTTGAGATAATTGCTCAAAACTTAGCTCAAAGGCTATCTTGGAAATCAAAGTTTCCTTTCTTGCTTAATTATGAAAACATTTACTCTTTACTGAAAACTAGCTCAAAGGCTCTTTTGAAAATCTCAGTTTTCTTTCTTATTTAAATGTGAAAACATTTTAAACTTTTTGGGAATACATAGTCCCGATATACTCTTATGAAGAAATGAACTTCAAATCTTTTACTCGTTACTCAACTCAAAACTCAAGTCTTAAAACAAAGTTAAAACATTTGTAAAAGACTTTTGGAAGACTCTCTTAACTTCTCTTGACTTGACTCTTAACTTTCCTTGAATTGAATTATGGATTCAAAGATTGTGATTTGTGATAGAAAAGATCTCATGATGTTTAGGAGTGTTTTTAGATAGTTAAACATGAGAAAAGATCAAAAAATCACTATCTGGAAGCAAGTCCACGACGCGGAGATGCATTTAATTATTTGGCCGCGAAATAATTTTTTTTTGAGGTAGAACGGCCTATGACCACTCAGCGACGCGGAGAAAATTTGGTCAATCTTGAGGAACAGGTCCGCGTCACGGACCTGGTACCCAGATTTGCCCAACTTGTTCCTTCTTCGTTTTCTAACCCCAATTCACCTAAATTTGATTCTTTTTCTCAATTTCTCTTTAGATTTAGATACCCAACATAGATACACAACATATGTACACATGAATCTAATCAAACACAACTCTAAAATCGACCTTAAACTCTAAAAAACTCCTTAATCTCATCTCAAATTCAAGAACGAAAGCAATTCAAGAATACAACTCAAGAACATCAAAGTCTTAATCTATTAGGACAAAAATCATACTAAAATAAACATGTTTGGCGCATGGGTGAACGAACCCAATGATGTGTGAACTCACATACCTCGTAGGATTGAATCCTTGGCGAAACCCGCACTCAATTCCTCAAGAAATCAACGAATCCTTGTTTCTTCTCCTCTTCTTTTCTCTTCTCTCAAAACCCCAACTCTTTTTTATGAAGCGTAAATTGAACCAAATCAGTTTAGACCCCAACTTAATTACTAAAAACGAAATTAATTAATAGGGTAGTGAAAAGATCAAAGTACCCTTCTAAAATTCGGTTTTGACTTTCCTTATCTAGACAGCCCAACTTCAAATGTGCATATCTCCCTTATACGAACTCTAAATCGCGCAAACTCGGCGGAGTTGGAAAGGTAATTCAAAGATCTTTCCTAAGGTATCTTGAAGCACACCTAAATCATCTTGAGCTAGGAGTTATGGTCGTTTGAAGTTGACCCAAAACTCATACTTAACTTAATTTTGTCAAACTTTCCAAATTTGATTATTTCCAAAAATGATTTCTTTCTAATTCTAAGTCTTTCTAGTAGCGGGGTGTTACAGAATGCTCGGATTAGAATTTTGAGAGTTTCATTGGATTTGAGGGATGATTTTAGGTCTAGAGGAGGTCTTGGTTGAATTTTAGAAGTCGCAATTATTTATCCTTTTTAGGTGTTATGATTAGTTTCTTGTGACTTATACGGACTCGGGTCAAGTAGAACTAGGATTCATGTTTCGATGGTTTCATTGTGTCAGTAATGTCGAGTATAGTCAATTTGCACATATGATTTGTATGTGCAAAATTTCGAATGAATCTTGAGAGTCATTTCGGAAACATTTTATACCTTGTGTGATTCTGGTGCAGTGTAATTTGTTCATCGCGAGCCAATCCACGCAATTACAATGGTCTGTGTGTTATGTATCGCGATCGCGTAGCTCTGGGTGAATTAGTCATCGTGATCGCGTGAGTTCCAATCGTGATTGTAATGGTCAAGCTTTGATAAGTTGACCCATTTAACTCATTGCTATCGCGAAGCCTTGGTCATTGCGATAAGCATTTTTTAACTGCAGGGTTTCAACCCCATTTCACCATTTTTGAGTTTTGAAAGCTTAGGTGTTGCAATTTGAACCAAATTTTTAAGAAGAAATGGGTAACCATTTCTAATATAAAATCTTCATTTACCCATTATTATTAATGAATTTACTTGTTCAAATTATGATTTTTGGAATGGTAATTTGGCCAAGAACTTGATAAAATGGCGATTTTGAGCTAGATTCTAATCTATTTTTTTTCAAAATGGTTTTCACCAATGAGTTCCAAATGTCTTGGGTAATGTTTTCAAGTAAAGAATTTCGGATTCAAACCTCATTTTTGAAATTGGCTTTTGAGTTGATTTAACCTATTTTGCCAAATGTATGAATTGAGTGTTGTTATTTCTGAAATTTTATTGTGATTACTTGATTTAATTAGATTCTGTGACTTTGGACATTGTTCGGAAACGGAAGGCTCAAGTCTTGGATTGACTTTTGATTGAAATTAAGGTAAGTGATCTTCTAAACCTTGTAAAACTTGTAGATTTTTGTATTTCCCTTCATTGTGTGTGTTGGGGAGTAAGGAGAATGAGGTGATGAGTTCATTGATTCCACTTGATTGACATTAACGGGAAAAATGGATTAATGAAAAGACAATGTGTTGATCATAATGTTTTGTGAATTGCCTTATTGTGAATCCTAAGGTGTTGATTGATGAAATGCTTTGATAGCAGTATTGTGGACTTGAGTTGTTTGAGTTATTGTCTCTTCCTTGTGGTGTGAAATTGCTTATTTGCATTAATTTTTGTACACTGTGATGAGACAAGTGATGATTATTGATGTCGAGGTCATTTCCGACAAATATATTGATGTTGAGGTCATTTCCGACAAATGTTATTGATGTCAAGGTCAATTTTGGTAAGATGTTGATGCCATTTATGATAAATGTGTTAATGCCAAGGTCATTTTCGATGAGTGTTATTGATGTTGAGGTCATTACCGTCGAGTTTATGAACTATGGGCGATTCACATGAGTTCCGATTGATAATATGCATGATAAATCTTGGAATTATGTTCGGTGCATTTGATTATTGTGTCTTGATGATTTGATACTTGTGAATGATCTACTTGTCACTTATGATTGATATCCTTGATACTTGTTGGTTGTTGAACTGTGACTATTAGACTGTAATTGTTAAGCCATGTGAATCGTATATTGTGAAATTGTTAGTTTGAGTTGATTTCTAGGCAAGTTGTAGTTTGAGGAGGTTCGGTTGGGATGAAAGGTGTACTCTTTTTCTAGTTAGTTTTGCCCCTGATTTTTATGTTGCTTGTTGAGTACCGTGTTGGTTGGTAGTCACTTCTTGCTTCTACACTTGTGTAGGTTCTGAGTCTGGATCTGTGTGTGCTCTTCTTTTTATTACATCTGAGGCTTTTTGAGGATACATTGATAGGTAGTTACTTGTCATTTCAGCGGACCCTCTTCTTCCTTTATGTTTATGATTTGTTCTTCTTGAGATCTTGAGACTTGCAATTATATTTTAATTTTGTATTTATATATTAGTGGTTTGTACATGTGACACCAGATTTTGGTGGTTAAATAAAATGACTAAGTTTTTTGTCTTTATGTTATTCTGATTTTACTTTCCACATTTCTTTTGTTTCGTTGAATTGAGGCTGACTTGTCTTGGTGGAAATAGACGAGTGTCATCACGTCCATTTTTGAATCGTGACCAAAATTATATAACAAAATTAATTGCCTTATTTCACTCTATATACGCAGGACTCTAACATCTAGTGGCGGAGCCACCGAACCCCCTTCGGCGGAAAATTATATCATTTATACATGGTTAAAATAATTTTTTAGGTGTATATTGTAGACGTCGAACCCCCTTCGGCTACTTCGTATGTTTATATCTTCAGATTTCGAACCCCCTTATTAAAGATTCTGGTTTCGCCACTGCTAACATCATTCACATGTCCAAAACGAGACTTTGAGCATTGCCCATTGGCCAATATAATACGAGAACTCAACATTGTGTAAATTAAAAATGTAGTTAGGTCTTACTCCGATATCACATGAAAAAATGAATTTTAAGTTTAATTAAGCTCAAAAACAAAAAGAATCACAAGGGCAATAAGGTTTATTGATTTTTGTAAGACATTAGATAGTAGGTAGACTAAGAAAATAGTAAGGTGAAAGTGTGTATATATATATATTATTTTATTTTAAAAAGAGAGGTACATATATTGATGGAAGACATAACCTACCCTATCTTCAAATTCAATTATCATACTCTTTATTTGGCAAAAAAAAAAAGGTAAAAAAAATTGTTGACATTGAATAGTATTAATTATTTAATATTCCAAAAAACAGCTTTAAAAAATAAGTAGGTGATCTGTCTAGAATCTCATTGCATTTGCCCTTCCCTTTTTAGCAATAATAAAACAATTAATGCACTTTAATAATTTCAAGCATGTCCTAATTTATTCTATGATACATTAAAGTAAATTAAAATATTTTAAGAGTCTTACCTGTTAATCTACACTTTATTATATTCTTCTTGTTAGCTTGTTCATGTGCTTCTCCAAACTTTTACATTTTCAACATTATATTATACACACTATTTTTTATTATAAAACACATGAGCTATTTTCAACATTATATTATACACACTATTTTATTAAAGTATATAAGCTATGTTCAACCTTATATCAAACACCATTTTATTTGTAAGCTCGAGATATTTTAATCTCTAATCAAAATTTTCTTTATAAGTTGGATAATCTAATTATATATATATATATATATATTTTTTTTTTTTTTTTTTTTTTTTTTTT